>MJUU01000351.1:16721-62673 GCA_002080025.1 Modiolus philippinarum | reverse complement strand
CCAAAAAAGGTATCTGGCAGGTCTGACCTCATCCAAGATGGCCGCCAGCGGGAACATAGTTTTAACATTGGACCCTATGGAAAAGACATTCCAGGGATGACGCTACTATATAATTTAGGGCCGCCAGGCGGCCCCATTCCCCTCTTGGCGGCCCCATTCCCCAAACAAGAAAATTCCCAATCGCGGCAACGATGTTTACAAAATCTGGATTTTTTTCATTTCCGTCTCCGGTGAATCTTTCGTTCCGATCCGTGTTGCCTTTTGTCAGAACCGGAAATTACTCAAAACATCACAGTAACATCCAGAAGTAAATAAATAATGCTATTTACGACCACCCTGAAGATGAACAAAATGTCTGAGATCGCAAATGTCCATAAGGGAACAAAATCAAATTCAGAATGCGTAAAGCGAATTGAAATCGTGTTGTTATCGTTCATTGTCGTGTCTAAAATTCGAGACTTTCATCCATTACGTGGTAACGTGCAAATGCTCTCATTGCCAAAGATATAGTTTGCATTGAAATAAATATTGAATAGTTAAGACTTGAAATCAGAGTTTCTGAAACTGGGACTTTTAACTGGATGAGAATTTGGAACTGCACTTCATATGGGGTGCTTTCATTTCTACTAGTTAAAACAAAACGTGGAAATGACCTGCTGTATGATTAATGAATGAATGCATAGAGATTTCATGGAATGAGGTATATTTATCAGTAAGTTGGGTATGAAGGATTTGATTTTGGTGATAATTTTGAAATGTGTAAGTCATCTTTATTTGCAGACAACCGAAGAATTTCTAACAGAATGTTGATTTGCTTTCTTATAGGAAAAGAGCGTACTTCTTTCGTTGATGACCAGCTTGATAAAATTAAAATCTGGTGTAATTTGAAAAACTATATAAAATATAGTCTTAATTTTTGAAAAAAAAATGTATAAAATATAGTCTTAAATGGCTTTGGTGTAATGATACTTTTCATTCTTCAAACTCTTGTTGTGTGTACTTACACATATTCTTTTTTATACAAACGTATGTTGCAGTATTTGAACTATTTGATATATTTTCATTTTTCCCAATTTCAGTTGTCGCGATGCGAAATTCCCAATTTGTTGGACGGGGGACCCATTTGAAAAGAGCTAAAATCATCCCTGCATTCAAAGATCTTCTCAGAAGCATCTAGTCCAATTAGAACCAAACTAAGCCATAATGGTCCTTACGTGGTCCCATCCAAAATGTGTATCTGGCAGGTCCATACCTCATCCAAGATGGCCACCATCTGGAACAAAGTTTTTACATGGGCCCTTTTGGTTTTAAGGGGAACTTCTTCCCAAATTTTGCCATCACTTGGCGTCCGTCGTCCGTCCGTCCGTTAAACTTTTCACATATTCATCTTCTCCTCTGAAACCACTGAAGCAAATTCAACCAAACTTTACAGGAATGATGTATGGAAGGTCCTTTACAAAGACTGCTCATTTCGTTCCGATCCGATAAAAAACATGGCTGCCAGCGCGGAACTTAGGTTTAACATTGGACCCTATGGGAAAATTCACATTTTCTTCTTCTGCTCTGAAACCACTGAAGCAAATGCAACCAGACTTTACAGGAATGATGAACTAAAGGTCCTAAACAAAGATTGCTCATTTCGTTCCAATCACAGAAAAAACATGGTTGCCATCACGGAAGATAGTTTAACATTGGCCCTATGGGAAATTCACACTTTCATCTTCTCCTCTGAAACCACTGAAGCAAATTCAACCAAACTTTACAGGAATGATGTATGGAAGGTCCTTTACAAAGATTGCTCATTTCGTTTCGATCTGATAAAAATCATGGCCGCCACGGCAGAACTTAGGTTTAACATTGGACCCTATGGGAAAATTCACATTTTCTTCTCCTGCTCTGAAACCGCTGAAGCAAATTCAACCAAACTTTACAAGAATGATGAACTGAAGGTCCTTAACAAAGGTTGCTCATTTCATTCGGATCCAATGAAAAACATGGCCACCAGCACAGAACATAGTTTATTTTGGCCCTATGGGAAATTCACATAAAAAACATGGCCACCATGCAGAACATTGAAAACCCTGCTTCAGCAATTTGTCAGGTGAGCGATACAGGCTCAGTGTCTGAGCCTCTAGTTGAATTTTATTTGAATTGTGGTCTGAATGTTTTAATTTCCTCAATACGTATTACCTTGATTATAAGGGGAACCCCTTCCCCAACTTGTTTTGAATGGTGTTCTGTTATGGGTTGTAATGGATAGTGGATCTTTCTGTTGCTATGGAAACCAAACAAGAAAACTGTAATTTTAGAAAAAAAAGTATTCTGCTAAATTTTATGATTTTATTGATTTTCATATTGGAATTGCCTTTTATCTATGTCAGCCATGGTCCAGGTGAGCGATACAGGCTCTTTAGAGCCTCTTGTTGTGTTGTTCATGTCATTTACATAGAAAAGGAAAAACAAGGGTCCTAAAATGCTTCCTTGTCGAACATCACACCAAATTTTTCTCTTATCATTAGCATGTTTTGAATCCTTTAAAATGCATGCAGGCCTGAAAGTAGACTTTGTTTTAAGGTCGCCAGTTGGCGATCACTGTCAATAAAATGATTGCCAACAGAAATTTTTGGTCACCAGTTAAAATTTTTGGGTCTTCAGAAATCTTTTCAGTGTTTGAAGCTATAAAAAATAGCAAGTAAACTGACTGATTTATGGGTTAGAAATTTATGTCCAATTAGCAATATTTCAGCTATAGCACTACGAGAACAAATTAATCAATGTTTAAAACTTGTAAGTAAAAGAAGTGGGAATTAAATGTGCAAGAAACAACTGGGACAAGGAGTTTTAATTGCCAATGGAAGAATGCGAGAAATAGGTAGGGAAAGGAAATTAAGCCTTCTCAGCTTTCCTTAGAATGAATAGATAGATTGATTGAATAAATAGAAATTAACCTCCAGTTAACAACATGTCAGCTTTATCACTATGAGAACAGGTAAATCAAATCAAAGAAAATAAAAGTATAAAAAGAAAGAACTAAAAGGTGGAAGGGGCAAGGAGTTTCGATCACCAGTGGCATAGGGGAAATGGGTAGGGACAGGAAATTTAGTCTCTTATATCACTTGCTGAAAGCTTTACCTGTTGAGAAAACATCGGGACTACACATTATTAATTTAGATGCTTTACATTGTTATTTGACATCAACTAAATGCCGAAAGGATATGAAAGAGTATAAATCAATACCGAAAACAGTATAAATACGTTTTATTTCGGTCGCCAAAAGGTAAAGATATGCTGGCCCTTAAGGCAATCAGTTTTTTTTTTCAGTCGCCAATCAGTTTTTTTTTTTCACCCAGGCGACCATTTCAGTCGACTAAATAGAGCCCTGGCATGTATACATAATAAGATTGGAACTCTTGAATTCTATATGAACTTCTTTTAGATGCAGATTTCTTTCTTTTATTTTTTTCTAAGAATTACTAAATGATTTATTTTTTCAGATTACATGGCTCATATGAGGCTATAGAAGGAGGCCAAACAATGGACGCATTAGTAGATCTTACTGGAGGACTGGCTGAGAGACACTTAATACAGAACAAAGACCCTCAACTGTACAGACTTATAGCAAGGGCTCGAGCATCTGGGGCATTTATTACTTGTTCTAGAAAGGTGTGGAAAAAATTTTGAAAGAATGGTTATAAGATACAATCTGAAACTGAGATGTTATAGCATTTTTAGTTTGCCTCAACCAAGTTGAGGAGGACTATTGGAGTACCCTGCTGTGTTAGCGGTAGGCCAAAATTTCCTTTAGCCAAAGTGGCTAATTGGTGCAAATTGTAATTAGCCACACTGACGTTTCATTCGCCACAAAAAAAAGAACATTTTGTTTTAAAAAATGCAAAAAATTAAATTATTTCAAAGTATTTCCTCAACATCGTAGGGATGCTGTCAATTCTAGTCAAACATTCAAATTATTTGTGAGAGGAATCCTACTAAGTTGTAGAAACTCATTTCAATAGAAAAAAGGTTGATTGAGCTAATGGATTGGTTCTTCAGTTCACCTGCGCTAGCCAGAGTGAATGAGGTCCGGCAGGTCTCACTCTAGGGTTCAGTTCGTAAAGTGGCAAAGTCACTTTCATGATAAGAATCATGCTCTCCTGTAACATACATGTATATATTTTAACACACTCGCAATTGAAATTTCAGTGGTTTAAAACTTTTATTATTTTATCATTGCAAGAAGTCATCGCTGAGTTTTCATGTCCGCCATGAATCAGGTAAACAAAAGTCAATAATAAAAAGAAAGAAAGACGGAAACGGACATGAAAAACCGGAACCGTATTACTTCAACATTATCTATTCCGGAAAATGGATGCCGAAATACCTGTCAATGGTTTCAATTTAAGTTTTATTTTCATCTTCTGATCTGGTCATAAGAACGTTTTTTGGAAGGAAGTTTTCTATTCATATCATAATATCTCCTAGTACCGTATATTGATTTTTCTCATTCGCCAAAGTGGCGATTAGACAGAGTTTTTTAATCGCCACATGGAAAAATCATTCGCCCCTGGCGAGTGTGGCGACCTTTAGCACTAACACAGCCCTTGCGTCCGCCTCCGCGTCTACATCTGCGTCCGCATCTTGGTAACTATTTAGGGTAGGATCATCAAACTTTGTATACAGATGCCTCTTTGGATATCTCACAGCCTCTGAGAAAATTAGGTGTCTTTGACTTAAATTTTCCACTTGATTGGCTTTCATTCAATTTAATGTCCAAGTTCATATCTAAGTAACTATACATGATAGAATCATCTGACCTTGTGTGTGGATGCATCTTTGGTGGTAGGTCAGCATCAAGGCAGAATTAGGCCACTTTGACCATTATTTTCTGCATGATGATTTACATTCAAGTTTTTCATCCGTGTTCATATCTCAGTACCTGTACCTGGTAGGATCATCTTCCCTTGCATGTGCATGCATCATTGGTGGTAGGTCAGCATCTAGGCAAAATTAGGTCAACATGATTGACTTACATTAAAGTTTACATCTGAGTTCATATCTCAGTACCTGTATATGGTAGGATCATTTTACCTTGCATATGCATGCATCTTTGGTGGTAGGTCAGCATCTAGGCATAATTTGGCCACTTTGATCTATATTTTCCGCATGATCGACTAACATTCAAGTTTACATCCGAGTTCATATCTCAGTACCTGTACATGGTAGGATCATCCTACCTTGCATGTGCATGCATCTTTGGTGGTAGGTTAGCGTCCAGGTAAGATAAAGTCATTTTGACCTATATTTTCCGCATGATTGAATTACATTCAAGTTTACGTCCGAGTTCATATCACTGTACCTGTACATGGTAGGATCATCTTACCTAGCATATGCATGCATCTTTGGCAGTACTAGGGAGCATCCAGGCAAAATAAGGTCACTTTGACCTATATTTTCCACATGGTTGACTTACATTCAAGTTTACGTCAGAGTTAAGATCTTAAAGTCTCTGTTCATGGTAAGCTCATTTAATCATGTGTATGCATGCATCTCAGATGGTAGGTCAGCACCCTGGCAAAATTGGGTTGCTGTGTCCATGTGTTATAACGAGGATAACTTTGTAATCATTGATAACCTATGTTTTAATCTCTCATGGCCAAAATTAATGCCATCAGTTTGCAACCTAAATTCTTCAACCTCTTAGCCCCCATGTAAAACTTATTTATTTACCGTAAAAAGCCATGTATTATCTGCATTTGTGTATAATTAGCAGGCCCTTTTTTTACCTTAAAATCCAGGGAAAAAACTTTTCGTACGCTGGGACCTTAACCAACAAAGTCCACGTGGAGATGGGTATGATCATATTTATTATGTACCTGTAAATCGGTATTTTCATAGTTTAGCAACTGCATGAGTCTTTATTTACTATATCTGAAGTCTTTTTCTGAAAGTATTTAATGATGAAAAGGCTCAAACACGACAAAATTTGAAGAAAAATAACATAGTTTCATCAATCAGGAAGTTCAAGTACGATGAAAAAATTGCAACAGACTTGGTGCGGACCGTCACATCTTTGTTGATTTTACATTTAATTTGATGTTTCTACGTCTTTCATTCCCTATAAACTGTTGTGGAATGTAATAATAAACCACTAAATCCTATAATTTTGCATCTTTAGCATGTTAATTGTTCTCAGAGGCAATATGATATAAATACCGTCTTGTCTCGATTTATTCGACGGCCAAAATTTTCGACACTTTTCATTTTTTCAGAAAAGTCAAAATTTTGATATCTTCAATTTTTCGACCACCTTCAAAAATCGTCTGATGAAAAAAATCAAAGTTGATTGATTTGAAAGGAAATTACAATAATTATTTCAACAACACTGTTCAGGATGTACAAACATCGTTTTCTATGTTAATATTATCAGTTCGTTACCTTATATATTCAATAAAATATTTTTCACATGTTTTATTTGAAAAAGATCGTTCCAGACATGAATGGTTTGTTTACTTCCTTTTTCAAAGGGAGATAAATGAAGGTCACTTCCTGTATTTAAAAAAGAAATAAATAAGGAATTTCAAAGCATTTGCTTAATGATTAAACTGAATTTATTAAATAAAATTTGTATAAAAATAGGATTTTTATTTTTCCATTGTTATAAAGTACATTAAAAGTGACTGAATGGTCAGTGTCAGGTGATAGTCACGTGATTGGCGGCCATTTAAGGTATTACCCACGCTTGGCACTTGAGTAAAGTGTCACCTTTAATTATATTTCAGGGCCTCAATTAGGAGTGGATATGGGATAGATGATATTACAATAAAACAATATGACAAGCTGTTGTCAAAACAAGTGTCCCAAGCCCAAGTTAAGTTGTCAATTAAATAAATTGCTAATAAAGTGAATTCATGTCTTCTATTACTATACTTGCTTTTTTAAAATTAATAATCAACTCCACTTCTGTTTTCTTTGCAATTTTTATTGATTTCCCCGTATTGTACCCCTGTAAACACATTTTTGTTAAAAATAGATACCGGAAATCATTGTTTGTTCTGGATCGATACACCACAAAGTGATGACCTTTTTATGACAGCTTGTATGTACAAATTACAATGACATCTTAGTAAAAGCTAATTGCATTGTGATTAAATGGGTTTTATTAAAATTATCTGATCATAATAATGGCAATACACGAGTCTAATGAGAGAAAATCAGACCACCTTGATCACGTGATTCAGTCCAGGTAAAATGTAAACAACGTGTTGTTGAATAAGTTTTAATTAATAATAATACAATAACAAGTCTGAATAGCTTTATTTAAATAATAAAAACAACACAAATACTGCATAGTTTTATTAAAAAGATATAACAGGCATTCATAATTAGGTAACTGTTACCGGCAAACATTGGAACTGATGACATAAGTGCCGATCGCCGATTTCTGTTGAAATCTGCCCTGAAAATATAAAAAAAATCATATTTTTCGACGTTTTTTCAAAATCCCCAAAAAGTGGTGAATCTGAGTGTCGAAAAATTCGAGTAATTACGGTAGCTCATTGTCTCAAAATCAACAATTTACTGATCACGTGGTTTGTTGACAGTAATGGAGGCTAATAAAAATATTCATGTTCTTACATCAAAATAGCATTTTTTGGAGGAAAGACACATTTTTTCATAACTGTAAGGTACTTTGCAATTCAAACCAACGTATTTAATTAGATCCACAATGTTAAGAACAGTCTGTTTGGTTGGAACAGGGACTAACAATGGATCTTCAGGAAACTTGGCTAAATCCTCAAGTTATATAGGGTTTTATAATCCGCATCCCCAAACCCCTAAATCCTTTTTAGGGTTAAAATGTGTGGATAATACATGCCTTTCTATGATAAAAGGTCTTTTGATCCAAAGCAACTGAACCAATATGAACCATATGAATTATCACAAATGTATAAAGCTTAAATTGTAACCAGTCTTGAACAACATGGCGGCTAAGGGTTTGAAATGTGAAAAGGAACAATATAATATTAAAGATTTTGGTTTATAACTCAAAAACTATTATTCTTCATATTTTTTTCATATAAAGATCTACATTCTGTAAAATATATCAGATAACTCATCATTATTTTTTTTACTTTTTCAGTCTTTTTCACTAGTTTTTGGTCTTTTACCTTACATTTCCAATACTATAATATATACAGGATTTGCTGAAGATGCAATAATGCTTGGCCAAAACTAGATTTAACTTACAAAGATTCAAAGATTCATNGCAAACAAAATTAGGTCAAAGGTCAAAGGTCAAGTTCATAGGGGTCCAAAAGGGGTAAAATTGGGAATCTGGGGGCATATGTAGTGTTTCACAAACACATCTTGTTGTCAATAATTCAAGTTTCAGTTGATCCATCCTTATGAAATTTTAACAAATGGAAGCCTGGGATTGGCTTTGAGTTTAATGGCCCTTTCCGTCTCTAAAAAAGGGGCCAAAAAGGGCAAAATTGGATGTTTTCACATAGTTGGTTGTAAAATTTTATTATTCATAGGATTTTGATGGGGTTTCTTTCAGTGTGCTCCTGAGGAAATTTCTGTGCAGTATTGTGTCAACGGATTTCACCTTCCATGTACGGATCACGAGATAAATTGGGCCCAAAAGGGGTGAATCTAAAAAAATTTCAAATGTGCATATTACCTAGAATTTATATTTTTCATTAGAGTTAGATGGGATAATTTTCTTTAGATACCTCTTGTAAGCTTTTCAGTTGTATGCCAACAGATTTTTTGTAGCGCTTAAAGTTTCTGAGCTATACAGAGTCAAAGGGGCCAAAATTGCACTTTTTCAAAATATGTAAATCTTTATTTTAATCGGATTTTGATGGGATTTTTTTTTTTAGATTTCCTTTGTTGTAAGCTTTCTGGAGTATGTGAACAGATTTGGTGTATCTCCTGCCATTTCTGAACTATAAGGGGTCAGAGTGACTGAAAGTGCAATTTTTGAAAATATGTAAAATCATTATTTTTTATCAGATTTTGATGGGATTTTTTCTTTGGATTCACCTTGTTGTAAGCTGTCAGTAGTATGTCATCAGATTTAACGTAACCCTCACAGTTTCCGAGCTTTAAGGAATCAAAAGAGCTTATTTCTATGTTGCCTAGTTTGTGTCCAGCTAATTACTGTGTCAATCTCCTTATTGTGTCCTTCCATTTACTGTGTCAAGCTCCTAACTGTTCCCACATTCTCTTTTAAGCTCCTAACTGTTCCCACATTCACTTTTAAATTACACTTTTTCAAATTTTAGTATGCGACATGCTGCAGTCGTATCATGCTGCACTCAGCGTAACCTTTATTTTTAACTTCATTAATACTTAATTACACATGGCTGTTAATTTGCGATATGGAAAATAATTATTTTGAAATTCAATGTATGAAAAGTTAAACACAGAACTGCAAATTTTTTTATTTAAACATTTTTTTTTAAATTGAAAACCTTTTTATTACATTTTCAGATTCAAGATGAAAATGGAGACCTTCATCAGATGAAGTTCAGTTTTGTGATCAACTGTGCTGGCCCCTGGGCTGGTGAAATAGCCAAGATGGCTGGCATTGGTACTGGAGAAGGGGCAATGTCTATTCCTTTACCTGTGGAACCAAGGTAAGGCTCTGAACCAAAACAAAAAACAACAGCAGTAGAATACTGAAGGAACAGATCATAATTAGATTGAATAAACCAAAGTACAAAGACATGGCGGAAAAATTAGAATGCTACAAAACAGAGAAAACCAAAAACAAAAAACAAATCATGCCTGCCAACTTTTGAAAATCACCATAGGGGCTTTGCTGTGTGTCAAATAAGGAAACTCCTTATAACCACCCCCCCCCAACCCCCCCAAACCCCCCGAAAGCGGGAAGGTTGTAAGGATTGAAAAAACAACCATTCTTTCAAAACACACAAACATCACAAATATCACAATCAAATCTTAAGCACTCAAAATGTGAATTCCCAAAAAAACTGAGAGTGACATCAGGTGTTCCAGACAGATAAGAATATACTGCTCTGTATATTGCATCCTTTACAGTAATATTTACTTTACTTACTTCCCATTATGGAAATACCATATAACGAATTAAAATATTTGCATAATAAGGTGCATTTATCATTGATATCATTAGTGTGGTCTAAAAACTAGTAAACTGTCTAATGTGAATAATGTCAATTCATATTAACTGCTGTTAATATTACAGGAAAAGATTTATATATGTATTACATTGTCCAAATGGACCAGGATTGGAGACGCCATTAACTGTAGAACCATCCGGTGTATATTTCCGACGGGAAGGTCTAGGTGGACATTATATCTGTGGATCCTCTCCAGCAGAGGTATTGTATTTTATGTTATTTACAATTTTGATTCCATCTCATAAACTTTCATTCACAGAAATATGAGAAAAATCTATCATTTTGTTTTATGTTCCCAAAACTACCTTAGGCAAAATAAAAAAATACATTAGCTTCTCAGGCACCTGCCTCATCTCCTTTCTGAGAACTAATTTTCCTTTTTTATTTAAGTGTCAAATAAAAAAAAAACAAAATCACCTGCCTCATTACTTTTTGGGCATTTCAGCAATGTAAAAAGATGCCTCATCATGATTTTGAACCAATAAAAATAAAAATCTTCTGCCTCCCTGCCTCATCATTTTTTCTGAAAAATGGCCTGAGAATCTAATCATTATTTTTTGTATGGCCTTAAAGTGAATCATGAAAAAAAATCTTCATGATAAATATTTCAACAGTATACATTTCTAGTTTTCTATGATCACAGAGATTGAAGTCACAGTTTGTATATATTATATATATATTATGGAATGGTACTGGTATGTCAGAGTTGGTGCTGCAATCTGTAGATGCATTGTTTCTGGCCTATCAGTCCTTATACCTTAACACAAAGGGAAGGCTTGAGATGATCTTGAGTATTATGACCCCTTCTGATTTTTAAGAAAGGGACAAAAAGGTTCAAACTGATTTTTATTTTAGTTAAGAAGATTAGTTTAATTATAAGGCCATTCATTGGTGTGGATGGGCATTCATATTTCAATTGGGCATCTGTCAATGAAATATTTCTTGTTGAAATTTTTAAAAAGTCCATTAAAATTCATCAAAATTAGAGACTAGTAATAAAAGAAATGATAAATTTGGAATTCATCCGGTTTTTGGATATATATTTCAACACCAGAATAGTAGTTGATGGATTAGAGGCAAGACTTTTTTTATATAAAACAAAATATGTGTTGCGAAACAGCTCTCAAGGTCAATAACAGAGTAAGGAGATACATGAGCATGTTAGCTGTTAGAAGGGATAAACTTAAAATCTAAAATGTAACATCAAAATACAAAAAACACATGGCAAAATAAAAGAGTAGAAACAATAAAAGGGTTGACCGATATATTTCGGCAAATCTGCAGTCGTCGATTGGGTGGTGAAGAATGAAGAAATAGTTTAAAAATAATAATGTATTTCATACAGGTAAAACATTTTGACATTATGTGTACACTGGTAGCAACATATTAGGCACTAAAAACCTACGACATCGAGACTCGTTAGTCATAGAATGATTGTTTTACGTTTAAACCCCTGCGTTTTAAAGTATCCAATCTGAATATAATCCATTGTTCCAACGTATGTGTATTTTCCTTGCCACCATGTAATTTAATAAGCACTGTTACTTGCATATCTTGTGGGCAGTGATTAAGGAGCCTGAAATGATTGCCGAATGGGCAATCCTTATTATTTACGGATAGAGTGAATGTGTTCCACAAAGCGGTCACCCAGTCGGCATCAGGTCTAACCTACGTATATCTTTTGACACTGCCCACATCTGATAGCATATACCAGATTCTGTGTGGTGCAGGTGTATCCGTTATGTATGGTAAATGTGTTGTCAGGACCTCAGATTGCGTTGGTTTCGAGAGTATGGGGACAGGTTACACATCTCGGTCTTTTACATCCTTTCGTGCCCCTATAATTAGCCAGCTTTACTTTAGATCTTAAGTTACTGCTGACCATAGTTGCCAACCTCTGACAATGAAAAATCATGTCATGACATGACATGATATACCAAAAAGCATGCAAAAACGTGTGACATACTTTCGGATTAATGTACAAATATACATAAAACCAATTTACTACTATAAACTCCCATTGTATTCAACATATGCCTATTTTGCTAATTTTAGAACAAGCTGACAAGGTACATAATTAAAACAATTACAAGTTTGGTTGAATTTACAGGAAATCAAGTCAAAATTAGAGAAAAATTAGTAAAGAGTTTCTAAGCCTTGTCCTTGATGACCCCATCATTCAACGATTTTTCTCTAGCTGATAAGGTGGTAATGGTTTGGACCCAATTTGACAGATTAAAAGTTTCAAATGCACCTGAGCTTTTGTATATCTGGCTAGATTACTTTCTGTAAACATGGTAAATGATCCAATATAAATGTGTAAACTGCAAAGGCCCCCTACTCTTTTACTTTAAATCATCAAACCAGGACGCCCAAATTTTGTCTTGGTATCACGAATCCGGTACAAAAATATAGTTTTCTCTTTGCACTCGTGTCTTTAGTCGACACAACCAACCAAGATATTGAAACGAATTACGATTCAAAACCAGTTGTTTACCTTGATTTACCCTACGCTCATGAAAAGTCCGGAGAATTACGGGAGTCGATAGCGCCAATAACCAAAAACATTAACCTCGAGTGTGGAAAAGTCCAGAGCATCATGAAAACAACGATATCGCTAATAATAAAAAACGTGAACAACGAAACGCGTGTAATGGCATGTGAAGTTCGGAAAAGGGTGTACACGCCGTGTGACAAAATCTACTCGTGTAAACCGTTGAAAAAGCGTGTGTTACACGCGAAAATCATGTGAGTTGGCAACTATGCTGCTGACTAGATGCTCGCGTAGATATTTTCCGTGATGAAAAGCCAGGAGGGGCACTGATTGAAAAACATCAGCCATCAAATTGTATTCCATAACAATGCTGTTAAAATTGTTCAAGAGAATGTTGCGGATGACTATGTTGTGGGGATGGTAATTGAGAACAAGAGGTACTCTGTCATTCTGTGACTTGCGTTTTGGATGTAGAATATGCTGTCTACTCTGTTTACAAAAGGATTCCGAGGCACTGTCAACAACACCTTTGGGATACCCCTTGAAGTGAAGAATGATGACATTTTGTTACACTGTATTCTGAAATCTTCTTCATCACTGCAAAGACATGTAAGTCTTACAAATTGCGACTTAGGAATAGCATCCTTGCAGGTTTTAGGATGAGAAGAGTTGTAATTAAGGTAACAATGAGCATCTATTGGTTTATAGAAGATTGAAGTTTCA
The DNA here is from genome assembly GCA_002080025.1 of Modiolus philippinarum. Taxonomy (NCBI): domain Eukaryota; kingdom Metazoa; phylum Mollusca; class Bivalvia; order Mytilida; family Modiolidae; genus Modiolus; species Modiolus philippinarum. The sequence continues at coordinate 49,290 of MJUU01000351.1, read as the reverse complement.
ATGCCATAGTTGGATACCCTGCAGGAAATGTCTGAAAACTCCAATTCCGATTCACTTACAGTGAAAGTATATTTTATGGCTGGATGGTAAGACGATACAAAGCCAATGAAATTTTGGAGTTTCTGATCCGTATTACTAGAGACACCGAAAATATCATCTATGTATCTTATGTAAAGATCAGGAAGGGGGCCATTGAACTCTGTAAACATTTTTTCCTCCAGGTATCCAACAAATAAGCAAGCAAAACTAGGACCCATTTTTTGTACCCATCACAACTCCACCTGTTTGACTGTAAAAATCCCCATTAAACTGAAACGTATTGAGATTTAGGACAAGTTCCATCAATCTCAAAAGAGGGATAGGGTCTCCTGTCCAAAAAGTGTTTGACCGCCAAAATCATATCAGTATTAGGTATGCTTGTATAAAGGGCAGTGATGTCCATGGTTAAAATCTTGCGCCATACACCGTTGAATTTTAAATCGTTGAAAAAAACAGGGCATGGTTTGTATCCTTGACGAATGTCAGGAGAGTTTCAATAATTGGCATGAAAATATCATGCAACAAACTAGAAATGTTTTCTGTAGGACAGCTGCAAGCTGACATGATTGGTCTTCTTGGGTTATGGAGCTTGTGAATGTTACCGGTAGGTAGCATATAAAAAGGGAAGTTCTAGGTTCAGAGACAATCAAATTCTTAGCCTCAGTTGGAAAAATTCCAGACTCAATGGCATTAGAAATGAGATCTTTGACCAGTTGTTGATTCTGTTTAGTATTATTGTTTTCCAATTTGTGGTAAAACCGACAATTAGACAATTGAGACTTGGCCTCTTGAACATAACAGTTTACATCCCAGGCAACAACGGCACCTCCTTTGTCTGCAGGTTTGATGACAATATCCTGTCTCATTTTTAGTTGACGAAGGGCTGATTGTTCATCAGGAGTCAGGTTATGTTTTTTCAGAGGCTGGATTGTCAAATTAGAGATTTCGGCTAAGCAAACAGTAAAATAAGATTTTAGGGTGGAAAACCATGAAGACTTAGGAGTGAAGGTAGAGGGCCTATGATTGAATTTTTGGAATAATGAGGACAGATCTTGTGTAGGACATACATCATTCTCGGTATCTTTATCTGCAAAGAAAGCTTTGAGAAGGAGATGATGAAAAAAAGACTGAATATCAGTATGATTTTGAAAATGGTCGGCAACTGGTGTCGTAGGCACAAAATTAAGACCTTTGGACAGGAGACTAGTTTCAGCAGGGGACAACACAACTGCATCTTGTGCACATTTCACAGTTTCATGAGTTTGTGGTGCTTGTTCATAAAAAATATTCAAATGAGACTAAGTATCCTGGTCAGAGGAGACAATGTTGGGAGTGGTGATGGCACCCTAAATTTTTACTTGCATTTCTGCCCCTCTCCCTTTCCCCCATAATTTTTTCCTGGAAAGCCCTCAGATATAAGTATATCATTACAAGGATACAATGGTAGTTATGATAGACTTATTATATGGCAGTCTCTTTTTTTTCATGCATTACCTGTACTCTTATAGTAACTTTTTGGAAAGAAGTGTTTTTTCTAAAGGGAGATTAACATATTAAAAATGTTTTATAGTGTTTATTGGAATCCATATGGATATTTAATAGGATTGTACCTGTAAAACTTTATTTTTCTAGGATTATCCTATTAACAAAAGGACTGAGGTAAAATGCACATGTATTAGCTATAACAGCATTTAAAGTTATAAATTAATTAAGTTATTATTAACAATTATATTTTTCTTAACATTTTATTGCCACATATTTTTGTTTTTTATTATTTTTTTATTATCAGAATTGTTATTATTATTATTATTACTTTTATTATTATTATTAATTTTTTTTCAGTTTTTCTTAGCTCTCCAAGGAGACCTTTTCAATCACTTGGTATCCATTTTCCACACATCATAAACTTTTAATTCAAATATCTACTCTTAAACCACTGGGCAAATCAACATCAAACTTGAGCACAATATTTCTTGGGTGGCCTATTTTCGAATTTGTGTTTTGAAAGTCCACTCCTCATCAAAGATGGCATCAACCGAGGAACTTGTTAACCATCAGACCATTAGCAACCCGATCAAAGATGGAGTGATAAATTGTAACCTGACTTCCCCTGTGAAATATGAGCATGGTTGACCATGGACAGCAATGGTTATATAACCATGGTTGACCATGGTTGTAATAATTTTTCGTTAAATTGGACACCATGGTTGATCATGCTTTGATAGGATTTTATCAAACCATGGTTAACCATAGTCAGTGGTTGATCATGCTTTGATAGGATTTTATCAAACCATGGTTAACCATAGTCAGTGGTTGATCATGCTTATTTAACAACTATATATAACGGTTTGATGATATTTTATCTATTCGGTTTGGCTGTGTTGATTGTTGCAAACCTTCGAGTTCCTCTTCACCTGTGGCACATCATCTTGATTTATATTTTAAATATATAGTGTAACAGTAAAAACTTTTGTTAAGGTGTACATTGATTTTTAAATTTTGCAAAATTCTCACAATTTGTATTGTTTCTTTACTTTCGATGATTAATGTCACTTAAGTTAAATTATTTTGAATTATCACATTATAGGATTTCATAAATGATCTTAATTTTTGTCAATAAATAAACCGAAACTCTAAAAACAAAGGGAGATAATTTGAAACTTGTGTTTCAAGAACTGTGGCTAGATCTCCCAAAGTTGATTTTTGGAATGGCAAAAAATTTGATGGGAGTGAAAACATGATTTTTAAAAACTTCAGAATTGTTTGAGTAAAATTAAAATTGTATTAACAGTCATAAAGCCCTGTTGACACTGAGCCTTTTGCAGACTTCAAAAGGGCTTTATACTTGAATGATTGAATATGGATAAACAAAGTGAAAGCACTACAGAGCATTGTGATGTCATGTAATAAAATAATGACAAACAATTTATTTTATTGATAATCATGTTACTATATTATGCCTGTATAATTGAGAATGTAAGCATGGCCATTTAGATTATGCAGGCATACATGTGCATAAAATCATCTAAAGTCATACCATAGTTAACCATGGTTATTGCAGACTTGACCATGGATAAGTCAGATTCAACCATGGTCATTGTTTTGGAAACCATGGTTGTTGATGGTAAGGCCATGGTCGATATTATAAACATGGTTGACCATGGTATACCATGGTCAGAAGCATGGATAACCATGGTTGAGCATGCTTTAACCATGGTCAGCCATGTTTGTTACTGCTTTATCCATGGTTGTCCATGGTCAACCATGGTCACATTTTGAAGGGGTTGGACACAGTGGAAGATCTCCTCCTCTGAAAATAATGGGCCAAATAGAATAAAACTTAGTCAGAATGGTGTGCCTTTTGAGAGCCTATTGTAATGAAATTGGCAAGTGCCACAGATACAGTTGATTTATTTTAAGCTTGTATGCAGGGGTATTAGTTCAGCTGAAGTAATACTAACCATACAGGTAGAGACATGACAGAGACATACTAAGTGAATTCAGCCATTGTCTTTATTCACCGATAATTTTTGGATTAGTGTCTATCCAAAGGATAGAACTATCCTATGTTACGACCCAGGTGACCAACCTCACGCAATCAAACATTAGTGATCATACCCATGCTAAAAGAATCCTTTTCAGGAAACCTCGTACACATCTTTCTGATCTCATAAAAAAACTCTAACACTCAATAGTCTATTTTCATTGAACATTAATTTGATTGCCCAAACTTTCCAACACTTAAATGGTGCCCGAATTCGTTAATTAATCACAGAATGAATTTCCCATTCATGAAATTTTGTGTGTAGATGTATGAATATGGAAGACCGATGCCTTTATTTGGCGTAAACGTACTTCCCTGAACCGTCAATGAAACTATGTGGCTGTTTTGAAATAAATCATAAAAGAACAACGCATTGGAAATAAAAAATCAAATTCATTAGCCGTCGAGAACAGCAGTCCATTATTTACAATCTACGGAAGACGTAATGTTTGTTTACATTTCTAGTTATCAATGAATGGGAAAGTACGACTGTTCTATGTTGGCTGTTCCATTATACTTGTTGCGATTGTCATTTCGCAATGTCTTCTCTGAGGTCTGCGTTCGGTATACATGAAATGGCCGACTCAAAACAAAATACTGAAGAAGTCATACATCGTCAAATATAAAGTATTACCTGGAAACAGCTGTCAAGGTGCGTATTCCGAAACAGACGATATTTTGCAACGATCGGGGTTGGAATTGACTAAATTCGAAATAGGATTAGGCAGGGTTGTTGATCTGTTGATTGCCGTTCGTCGAACAATGTTCAGTCCGGGGTGTTGCGTGTTAATTGCCGTTGATCAGAGTTTGGTCAAACAAAACGTGAGATAATGTCATTTGAGTATTTACAATGCATTACAGTCATTTTTCAGTTGCATGAGAATGTATATCATAGCGTGAATTAAGATGCATTGTTGCACAAAGAACTTGGCACAGATCATCGTTTTCATGTCTTAGTGTGTTTCTTGGACGAATTATTATCTCCATAAAGAGCAGGGTATTGCTGCTCAGGTCTTGTCAGCTTTTACGTCTTCTCAGCATTCACAAACTTTTCATTCAAGTCTCTTCTGTAGAAATAAATTTAAAACTGTACTTGATCAAGATGGTGCTGTCATTGTTTAGTCTATGTTGAGTGTGCAGCAGGGAACCCATAATATGTAATAGGTTTCTGGTATAAAATCAAAATTCTTTGAATATTTGTCTCTAATGGTTTGATTGCCATTGATTGGCTGGTGTGATCAAATGAAGATGGCCACCAGTAGATACAAAGGCATGTTTTCTTGATGAGCAAAACATGGTTTTCTTTAGTGTACCTTTCTTGGTTTTGATATCATCGTTATAATAAGACCCATAGTAAAAAATGAGTAATTATTCACGACACAGACAGGCAATTATTCATATCATACATTGGCAGTGTACATAAAATATCAATAGATTAGATACTGATCATTGCCATCATAGACACTAATCAGCATTCCCGCTAGCCCATTTTAGAAGGGCGCCGCGCCCTTGGTGCCCTTGCAGCGCCCCTGATGCCCTTTCAGTGCCCCTGATGCCTTTTGCAGTGCCCTTCATGCCCTTAACATCACCCTTTCTGTCCTTATCCTTTACTTCAAGATCGTGTTTTGTACGCCTTTTAAATTAACGATCATCACACATAAGTGCCCATTTCCTATTTTAGTCAGCGCGCTTAAGTGGCCTTTTCAGGACTGGCGCCCTGCCCCTTTTAAATCTTAGCTGGAACACTGCTAATCCACCAGTCCCTTTGAGACTTTGATTTTTGAAAGACCAAGGTGAGGCTGTTTCTTCTCTTAATTTTAAAACTCGGAATTAATTTGATTTGGTTTTATTGGCTCACCTGGCTATTGACGTGTTGAGCTTTTGCCATTAATTTGTCCATCTGCCTTCTGTTGTAAACTTTTCATTCAAAGATCCGTCTCTGAAACCAGAAAGCCAAGCCAATAGAACCATAGTCCATGGTTTGTACTCTTAGAAAATTTGTTTGGCAAGTCCACTTCCCAATCAATATGATTGAAAGCAGAGAAGATAAGCTTAACATTTGACTCTTATGGAAAACAATCTCAATGAAATTTCTAGGGATAGTTGGAACCAAACTTGGTTCAGTAATTCTTAGTTGATCCACTTTCAAATATATCTGCCAAGTCCATATGTTATCCAGAATGGCCCCAAGAGGATTAATGTGTAGGATTAGACCTATTGGAACTTTGGAAGACATGAAAAGATTACTGCAAGGCAAATTAAATCACACTTTGTCACAATAGTTCTTAGGCAGTTTCCTTTAACAAATATGTCTTGTAAGTTTGCACCCCATACATTTTTACCAGCAGGACACATATATAACAGCAAACATAAAGGAAAACAAATTGAAAGATCTACTCTGAAACTACCTGTGAAAATGAACCAAACTACCTGTCAAAATGAACCAAATTACCTGTTTAAATGAACCAAACTACAGTAGAACCCAGATGGCTTGAACTGCAATAGCTTGAACTCCATGGATGTCTCAAACCTTATTTTGTGTTCCCTTTATTCAAGTTTAAACATAGTTTGACCTGGATAGCTGGAACACTCCTCGAACTCCATGGATGTCTCAAACCTTATTTTGTGTTCCCTTTATTCAAGTTTAACCCTTTCCCATTCAGGGTAATTTAAGTAAAAAATATAGCAAAAGCAAATGTTTACACATAAGCCCAGCAAACAAAGAGTTTGTTTATTATATTTACAGAAATGATTTTATTGTAGAGCAAATGTCAAAAGGTTTTCCGTGAATATTTAATTTTGTTGTTACTATGGCTACCGGTCACGTGACAGCTCAGCATATCCATGCCAAATTTACATTTTTTGCTGCCTATTAGATTTTAGGCTTAACAAATAATTTCGAAATTTTTTCGTTCAGTGTAAATAGGTATTGTTTTCTTTAGGAAAAGTATCTACAAGTATGAATGTTACAAATGACACAGAAAATTTGCTCGAAAACTGTACATTATATATAATTTTTCGTTGCTAGGCAACCTGTGGTACATTAAGAATAAACAGTAAATTGATGCAGAATTGATATTCTTTATTGTGTTTTCCGGCAAGTTATGACATTCCTACTACCTGTAATATTGTAAGATGCAATTTTAGGTTAAAAGATTTCTGTGGTGTGTTTTGTTTATTTTGGTTGCTATGGTAACCAACGTATACCTAACGGAATAGGGAAACTTATGCAATGTTGCACTGTTTGCTTGTTCAATGAGTTCTTAAAAATATTTTCTTTGTGTAAAAAGTAGTATTAAATGCTCAGGAGACGTCATTTGAATTTAAACCATTGAAACCAACACCGTGTCAATTAAAATATTGCAATAATCTCCATTGCAACAAGATTTTTTTATCAAAAAATATCCTTGGAGAACATTACAAATAACTGCAACATTCTTTTCATGGCATATTTTCAATACTTAGTATGGTTATCTTTGATTTAAGACGTATTTGAAATTGAGAATTAGCAAAATGACCAAGAGAGCGAGATTATTATGGTAGATAGGTCATCAAGGTCAAGGTCAAACCCGCTATAAGTGTATATTATTTCAGATAAATGGTCTTTCTGTGATTTCCAATAGATATTGCATTAAGTTAAATGATTTTTTTTAGTATATACATGTAATATCCTGTGGTAGGATATTCGATTCTTTAACTTCAACTTTGTATTTCTGTATGGCAAGAGGGATTAACCAAAATGTAGAAAAACCCAGTTTTGTTCAACAGGAAAGCTTGGTTTTTTTCACGGGAAACCTAGGGTTTCCTTGACTAAACGTGGCTTTCCAACAGCAAATATGATAATTACCCTGAGAAATACCATCCAGTGACTTTCAGGAGCTAAACCCAAGTTTTCTCCTGCAAAGATGGGCTTTCCGATGCAAAAGTTAGGTTTCCTGGACCAAACTCCACTTTTCTACAGCAAATGTGAGTTTCCCTGTGGAAATACATATCAAGCTTTGTATGCATCCAATGAGTCTCCGCAGCTAAGTTTCCTCCTGCAATTTCCTGCAATTTTGAGTTTTCCTCAGTGAAACCCGGTTTTCCTCTGCAACAGCGACTATGTTTTACTGTCAGAAAACCTAGGTTTTCCTCCATATGTGAATTTTCTGTTAGAAAGACATACAAAGCTCAGCACCCAATGAATTTCTGCAGCCAAAACAAGTTTCCTCTAGCAAAGGGAGCTGTAGATGGCGATTATATTTTCTCATATAAATAATAGATGGCAATTATATTTTCTAATATATAAATAACATAGTAGGCTGATAAAAACTGATGGAATGCTGATTCCCGCTGCATTTATTTCTCAAAATCCGAGGCTTAGATTATAGAAATCCCGAATTCCCGAGCATGAAATATTTCCATCCTGGCATCCCCAAAAAGGTCTGGTGCCCTCATTGGATGCTGAGCTTTGTTTATGTATTTTTTTAGAGGAAACTCATATGTCCTGTGGCCATGTCGAGTTAAGTCCGCGAAACCTATGTTTTGCTGAGGAAAACCGGATTTCTCCGTATTTTAGTTAATTTCGCTTGCCATTTGTATGATATTTCAGTACCTTTCTCACGTCATAACCCTTTTCTTGTGTATATTTTTGAAATACAATCAATAATTACAGAGGTTAATGTACCTACTTAGTGAACTTTGCTTTATTCAAGGAGGTTATATATATTCCTAAATCTAGTTGTTGTAGATCATTGATGCGATAAACTTTATTCAAGGGGAAATGTATGCATGTGCATCAATTGTCACTATCTCAGTCTTCCTGTACCTCGCAGCAACTTTGTACACTGGCTATGGGAATTCCATGCATCTGTCTTTTTAGCATTTGTCATGTAAAGTTTGTAATATGTATACAATGTATCTAAAACTCAACGATGCATTGAAGATAAACGGAAGATCGAGGTACCCAAAAACCTGTTCAACCATAACACTAAATTTTGCTTGGGCTAGCGCATTGTACCAAGTCGAGCTGTCCCATGTTCCTATCGTTGTTAACGTATATCTTTTTGTATTTTTTGTCTGTTCTCTGACGGATCGTAGCTTGAGGTTGAAATTTGTAGTCATTTACGTGTTTCCTATGTCTTTTCTTTTCAATTTCCCGCGAATTACACGATTCCTCTCCGTATAATTCGTTTTAGAAAATTACCAAAAAAATTTAAAAAAGGGGGCTAACGGGAAACATCTACAATGGCTGAAAATTACATGCAACAATCTGCCAGGGAAAAACACTAAACGTTATCAACGATAGGAACTCGGGACAGGCGGACTTGGTACCGGCATTAACAAAAGCCGGCGGTATTAATTTCATATTGTATCAGTTTATTGATCTGAAAAAAACTAGAGTACATGTGCATGTGTGAGATGTGTTACTTCTAGATCCAAGCACCCGTGAGATATATGCCTAAAAATCCCTGACAATGTGAATCTTCCATCATTGCCAGGTTTCCCTCCGAATTTACTATTTTGCTAAACATGCAGAGCTGATACATACCATGGAAATGCACAACTGAAGCATATTTTGGTGCTTATAAATCGAGCAAGAGCGAAGCATTCCATTTATGAACAATATGACTTACGATATCATTACATATAATTTTAATTGAGGACTTAAACCTCATATCGTATCTCTCTTTATTAACTTCACAGGCGTTTTGACTGAACAAAAATATTTATGCCGGAGCTACTTGCTATATTTTTTGCAAATGTCATGTCATGTAACTGAATAGTCCTTAGTACATGTGTAGTTTTATTGTGTCACTTTCTTTTGGTTCCGCTTAGATTGAGATATCTGTAGGAAAGAGAACTAGAGACATAATCAAGATACCTAGCTTTTGGTAACCATATAGATGAAAATGAAATTATTTTGTTTGAAACTGTATCATGTGTATCTTAGTCGTTAATATATTATCTGCATTACCCTTAAAAAATACAAAACACAACACATAATCACCACACAGAAATCAAAAACATGACATTGTGAAATTAAAATTAAATTCTTAAATTATTTCATTGAACATATCTATATTTGAGGGGATTCGGTTTAAGGCTGTACATGTAATAGATTGTTATTGAAAATGAATTCTCTCAAACCGACTTGAAAGATTTTCGCTTTTTTCGTGTTATTTTCTTTATAGTTGAAAATATGTGTACCATGTACTACGAATTTTGTTTGGGTACACGCCTAACCTATATTCCTATATCGAAGGTCAAAGGTACTAGATCGAATATGATCAGTACCAATCCAAAATTTAAGAAAAGCTAAGCAAATAATACATTAACCATTGGAAATACTTATTCCCAAATCGGATAAATAAAAGAATTTAGAGTAAACACATACTTTTATTATTTATTACAAGCACGCTATGTTTATAAGTTACCATGCAACTGGTGTGCAAACGACAAGCCGAGTATTCTTTGAATGCACAGAATCCGAGACATATCTATATGGTAATAATACTGGTAAAAATGTTACATGGTTGTCTTCGTGGAACGTGTTTTGTGGGGGTTTTTTTTGTTTGTTTGTTTGTTTTTTCTTCTTATTTCGAATGTTTCCGTATTGGAGGTGTTATTTGCCTTGTTTAATGGAACTTATTATGTACATATACATTTACTCCATATTCCTTTATTTGTTAATAAAAATGCAGGGCAAAATTCTATTTTTTTTACGTGAAGCGACATTGTATTTCTGTCCGCAGTGCAAACCCTTACCACCCTCTGTATAAAATCTACATAATCGTAGAAGATATGTTGATGTATCTAAATTATTTCTTGGTTCCTATGATTCTTAGAAAGAATGATAAAAAATACAGAGGTTTTTATCGAGCACTGACATGATAAATTTTATCCACATTTTTTATCTTTGTAGGAGGGGTCTGCATCAGAAATTGTAAGGATATAACATTTCAGATCCTGAGTTCCAAGGAACTGGATACGATTACACAAATATGTATTAAATAACGAAAAATTATTCTTACACAAAAAATAACACTAAGAGTACATTGCCGGACACGGGTCTGATATTTTCTGTGTGTAACAATAATATTATAATTAGTGTTATACACAGAATAATAACAATTTCGCATCTGGGGGTACTGTAGGTTGATAATTAAAAAGGAATGATGTAAGAATTTGAATTATTAGAATTAAACCAAATATATTCATTTTGATGCCGATAATATGACAATCATACAACTCTATACCCATTCTGTAGTGAGTTCATGAATATTCACCGTTTTATTTTCTTATCGTATTGGCATTCCTGATGGTAGGCTACACAAGTGTTTGTGATTTCTTCGTCGGGGATAAATGTTCTCTTTCCCCGACTTTTGATTTTGCCGCGAATGTCGTAAAAAATATATGTACAAAGTATTGCTAATATTTTTTCATGTGTATTTTGTATATTACAATAATTTGCTGATTGAAATATTAAGATAAAAAGTATTTTCACCGCAATTTATATCCGAGAATCTCCATTTCTCATTAAATGTCATAACCTTTATTCTTGAATAAACGAAATATTTGTGTAAAAATAATGTGTAACAGTAACATGAAGTTAGGAAATATCAGTTTCGTATCCGGCAATGTACTCTGAATATTATTTTTTTTAGTAACAATAATTGTTCGTTATTATTGCATATCTATGTAACCGTATCCAGTGCCTATCTTTTTAGCCTGGGATCCTGACCCATGCTGACAATCGCGCAAGGTTGGGACAGGTTCGACCAGGCTACTATTTTTTGAATCGAGCTCCAAAAATGACATGGTAAAACTAGGGGATTCGTGCTAAAAATGTGCCGTACCGGCGTTCCTAAACAAAGATTTTTCCGCCTTCCTTTATAATTTGCTATGGGAAATTTTGTATCTGACTCGCCATAGCTGAATCACACTAATATCTTAATCTTTTAGCGTTTTAACATGTTCACGATTGTTTATTTTGTCCCTTTGTTTGTATTTTCTTGTTTACTTAATGTGAGTGAGATTTTTCTGATGAACTGGACATTATTTTAAGCATATACTTGTTTATTGTAATATTACTACCCATGTATAGAAAGAGAAAAAAAGAAGTATCTACCAACTTTATTTTGGTAATTGACATGTCTTTAGTTGCTCTCAACTGCGGTGATTTGTCATTGCATTTCTAAGTGCAGGTACAAGTCCTTTTATGGGTTTCTACAATTTCATTTTGACACACGACATTTGTGTATTTATTTCACATTTCAGTGCCGAATACGATTCACTGTCTAAAAATCATTGCATGAGGGTGTCCGCTCAACGCTTAAACTTGTTTGAAATTTCGACATATTTTCCAATGAATAAGATCTCCACTATTATCTAGTAAAGGTTAAAACGGACTATAGATGTTTGCACAGCAACATTTCAAGGAAGTGTTAAAAGCAAATTTTAACAAGAAATAAGTAGCAAATGATGATTTTGTCCTTGGTAGAGCATTTGTACCGTAAAAAAATATTAATATTGAGAAAATTCGACAGAAGTAAGGTCAACTCAAAATTTCGCCAAGAACCAACTCGTTCCAAATAATGGAGAAAAGGGGGAGCCGAATAAAAAATCCATTGTAATTCTATTTGAAAAAATCAGAAATTTCATTAATTGGAGACAGAAAAAGTTGGAAAACTTCTATTTATGAACCTTTATAACAAAAAAGGCGGAAGAAAAGAAAATGTTAAATGTGTTGACATCAACTCAAGAAAATTTGTGAATTTTGACGCTTCGACCACTGACTTTAAAAGAAGATGAAATAAGAAATACTTGCTCAATCATCAAGATTTTTGTTGTTTTAAAAAGATCAGAAGTGCGAGCATATTTGTGTCGATTTAGTTTTCCCTATTTGAATTTCGATCTGGCAGCATTTATCTTGTACATAAAATTTACGACAAAACAGACTTTCCTTGCGTGTCGAAAATACCACATGTTGTAGTGAAGTAAATAAATTTTGTAGTGATAATTTGCACATCCATATATTTTTACATGAATAAAGGCAGAAACATAAGGCGTACACAAGTGTTAATTTTCACGGAACAGTTTTGATAAATATAGGAAAAATCGTTGTTTAATAGACCAGCTAAATTTCGGGAAAATTTCAGTAACGTCGTCATAATTTTTTACTATATCGGACTGTGATTTCTGTACAATTTCATACGAATTGTAAAGAATTTCAAAAAGATTTTATATTGGTAAGAAGCTGAGATCTTAAGCTTTAAATTGATACCAAGGTTAAAATTTTCACATTAAAAATACCAGTTTTACGTCGCTTTAAATGCATCTCAAAAGTACAAAAATGCTTCACCGGTACCTGGTGCCGGTGTGAACGGGAAGGGGTTAAACAAAGTTTGACCTGGATAGCTGGAACACTCCTCTAACTCGATCTCCATGGATGTCACAAACCTTATTTTGTGTTCCCTTTATTCAAGTTTAAACATAGTTTGACCTGGATAGCTGGAACACTTCTCTAGCTCGAACTCCATGGATGTATTAAACCTTATTTTCTGTTCCCTTTATTTAAGTTTAAACATAGTTTGACCTAGATAGCTGGAACACTTCTCTAGCTCGAACTCCATGGATGTTACAAACCTTATTTTGTGTTCCCTTTATTCAAGTTTAAACATAGTTTGACGTGGATAGCTGGAACACTTCTCTAGCTGGAACTCCATTGATGTCACAAACCTTATTTTCTGTTCCCTTTATTCAAGTTTAAACATAGTTTGACCTGGATAGCTGGAACACACCTCTAGCTCGAACTCCATGGATGTTACAAACCTTATTTTGTGTTCCCTTTATTCAAGTTTAAACATAGTTTGACGTGGATAGCTGGAACAAGTTTGACCTAGATAGCTTGAACACTTCTCTAGCTTGAACTGTTTCCATAGGTCACTAGGGTGTTTGAGTCATAGAAGTTTGACTGTAGGTTACTATAGTCAGTAGTTGTCCTCCTTTACAGATTGAGTCTACGAAGTCCACATCAAGTAAAGATGATACCAGCAAAGAACATTGTTTAACATTGGATCATCTTGAAATACATTCAAAGAGATCTCCTCTGAAACAATGAGACCCATTGGTACCAAAGATAATCACAGTAATCTGTGAATGGTCCCCTTTAAGCACTATGACTTATAGTCAGCTCCTATGCAAGACAGTCAAAAAGGGAAACATATTTTAACATAGTGCCCTACTGGTCTTCTCTAAAACTACAAGACCAGTTGGAACCAAACTTGGTAACTTAAGTCTTACATGGGCCCTTCGAAAAAAATAAGTTAGCATCCTATCCAGGGTGGTCCAGTGGGGAACTTAGTTTTACATTGGACCAAAAGTAAAAACTCATTCAAAAAAGAACAACTAGGTAATCCAAACAAAAAAAATGACAGTAGTTCTTGGTTGGCCATCTTTTTGAAATTAAGTTTCTATCTGAACAAGTATATAAGCAACCATTGGTAACAATGGTGCAAAATAATATCTGAAAATGAAAAATGATGATTTTTGTTTATGTACAACTTCGTTTGTATGCTTGTTTTTTTTTTCTTCGCTCTCGTGTTTTGTTTTTTTTTGTTTTTTAAATATGATTTAATATGAAATATATACATATATGTTAAAAGTTTAATTCAATTCAATTCAATTCAATTCAATATCTTTATTGTACTAAACAGGCCACCAGCCCACGGTACAAATTACAATATCATATTTTATGACACCATCTACAGTCATACAAAAACATATTCATTTGTATATCAATCTTTATAATAGACAACATATACCTATATACAGAGTAGCAAAATAAAATTCAAATTAACAGTAAAAGGATATGGAGTAAATGCACGTGAGACAAAGTCTCTACAAACTCATGGTTCACACAAACAATGGAAATGGAACAAACCTTTTATTGTTGTTCTCCATCTTGAAAATATTTATTTCATGGGTGTCTTTGTCCATAGGTTTTTCATTTTCACAGAATAATTGAAACCTATCACCCAAAGTAAAGGGGAGATTACTGTGAACGTGGAAATTTTCACGTAGGGGTAATTTTCACTATATTCGTAATGAAGAAAAATCCATAATAATTTCCCGAATGCGAATAGCTTGGTTTTGACATGCTAAATGTAAAAGCAATGACACTTTTGAAAAGAGAAGCTTTTAGTGCGAATATTACCCCGTTGTGAAATGTTTGTCCAATTAAATCACCAAAATAACACCCCATGAAAATTTCCATGATTACATTATACTTTTTTACACTTGTCCATCATTCTGTCATTCCATCTTGCAGTCTTTCTGTCCATAACAACTTTTATCAAGGTTTCCTCTGCAATGGTAAATGATTTAATCTGGAAATTTTGTTGCAACATATGCATGGTCATGTCATATTGTGGGATGTATTTTCAGATCTGTCAGGATACTATTTTCTGTTTACCAACTTAGTCAAATTTTGACACTTATCGTCAAAGTTTTCTCTACAATAGTCAACATGATAAAAGATACATATTTTATTACAAACTTTTTATAGCTATGCAGTATTGCAGAATGCATATTTAATATACTTGTGTAGGTTGTTAGAAGCCAAGTCATTAGCGAGAGTATATTTGGTGAGCAGGGGCTCACAGATCCCTTGTTTTTTTATGATAATGGCCTTTGAACTAAACATAAATGAATAGATGAAAAAGGTTTTCATTTTGTTCTCTAGACTAGTGTGGGGAATTTGCAATAGACCATACACAATACCTTTGAACAAGTAAAAGCTTAAGATATGCAGTATATCAGAAAGACAGGATTTTAATTTGATCTCTTTGAAAGAGATCAGATTTCAGACAATTTCAATATTAGTATTTATTTATCCCAATAAGTTGAGAATAACTGTTGGAGCACTGGTGACAATATTTATGCGTGTCTTTGGTGTATACATTTAAGAGGATGTCCATGGGAAAGTCCAGTGGAGGCTTGCACATCTTGTTTTCAAAAATCTATAGGTCTGTAAGTCTCGTCATGTGACACCGAGAATTCATGATACATGTAAAATGAAATTTAAAATGTTTACCGCTAAAAATATGACATTGCAGGAATATGAGGCTAAATGTTTTTGCTTGAAAAGTCACATGTTTTGTTAAAAAAAACAACTTCTGGAAGTTTCAAAATTAAACGAGACTCACAGTCCCTAATAGCATTTTGGAATCACCAACCCACAATATTAAAATCTTCAAAATTTAGTTTGGTTTATAGCTCACCTCACAAAGTGAGAGGACTTATGTGATACCCCGAGTGTCAGCATCCGCATCCGGTTAGAAAGAATGGTTAAAGTCCATTCCTGCTAACTGACATGCCCAACATCAACCATATTGGTATGTATGATGCATTTTAGGGAGACAAGTGAAAATGCATGCTTCGGATGCTGTCTGTGACCTACATTTTACGCATGAGCGACTTGGTTAGAAGAATGGTTAAAGTCCAATCCCTCTTACTGATATGCCCCACATCAACTATATTGGTATGCATGATGCATTTTAGGATGACAACTGCAATGCATGTTGCGGATGTTGTCTGTGAGGTATATTTTATGCATGAGCGACTTGGTTAGGCAGAATGGTTAAAATCCATTCCTGCTTACTGACATTCCCCACATCAACCATATTCGTATGTATGATGCATTCCTGGATGCTGTCTGTGACCTACATTTTACGCATGAGCGACTTGGTTAGTAGAATGGTTAAAGTCCAATCCCTCCTACTGATATGCCCCACATCAACCATATTGGTATGTATGATGCATTCCTGGATGAAAACTGCAATGCATGCTTAGGAAGCTGTCTGTGACCTACATTTTACACATGAGGGATTTGGTTAGGTAGAATGGTTCAAGTCCATTCCTGCTTACTGACATGCCCCACATGAACCATATTGGTATGCATGATGAATTTTTGAATGCAGTCCATGACATTCATTTTATGCATGAATGATTCTGTTAGCAAGATAACGATAGTCTATTCCTGTTTACTGACATATTTAATTTGTGACAATGCTGTGCAATGAGGTGAGCTTAGCAGCTATGGTGCAATTCTTTGTTTAATATATGACAATGATGTCAGAGAAATAAATTACAAAGAAAGCACTATTGAATATGAAATAAGGGGGGATAACTCCTTGATTTGTGCAAGATTTAGTTCCTTTTCACTAAAGGATTTGATTATTAAAGTTTTAGCCATCCATGGTAGTTATGGAATTTTTCTTCAGATAAATTGCATCCTCAATTACACGGTACAGTTTCTCATAAACTAAATGCCCATAGGGTGAAGATAAACATCATTCTATCAAGCTCTTGTTAACTCGATACATGTATCATTAAAATTGTGAAGTTTAATTTAAAGGCACAGATTTACTTATCTACCAATAGGGAATTTTTTCGAATATCCCATTTCTATAAGGTATCCATTATTATTTAAGTTGATGTTGTCCTGATGAATTGCAGAACTGGTTTTCATATTTAAAAAAAGGCAGTGGCTGCGCGTCCACGCCGGGTGGACGCGTAGCCCACAGGCTGCGCGTACACACTTCTGGTCTTTGTATAGAAAAGGAATCTTTCCCGGATATTTGGATGAAAATATCCGAAATTATAATCTTTATATAAAGACAAAGCGAGTTCTTAAACAATTCAGTGTGGTCACACCTAATAAAAAGTGGTTATTTATCTAAATAAATGATCACATACGTGCAGACCAAATAAAAAAGAAATGAAAAACGAAAAATATTAATATGAAAACGGACAGGTTCAAGTGATGTTCTACAGGTATCTTAGCTGAACGTTTTATAAGGCTGAATTTTTTATTTATTTTTCCAGACTGAGTGTAAAATAGTTGAAAAGAAAAGGATTTCAAATTGTAGAGAATGCCTTTACAGGAACCAGGACATATACAAAATAATGATGAAAACGTTAGAACATGTGTCTTTCTACAGTGGGGAAATGTTTTTGTCGAACCCACTAAGACAAAGACCAAATACAAGATATTTCCTTTTTTTTTTTAAATCTAAACACATAATTTTGCAAGGTATCCCATAGAAGCTGACACACACAAACTATGGTCTCATAGTTTTTCACTGAGTTTTTCATCGTCTTTTTACATCAAAATGTCTTTAACAAGTTACACAAAGTTCTGGAATTAAATACTTCAGTACCATGCTACTTGGCCTCGTTTATCTTCCTCTCGTGTAAATTATTGTAAATTGGACTGTAGCTGAAAAGGAATTCTATTACCTTTATTCTCTGGAAGCAACTGTCGCAAAGTGACTTCTTTATAAAGTGAAAAAATCACAAAGTTGGCTTTCTAATTTCTATTACTGTGACAAATGTCCAATAATTTTTAGCATTAGTTATTATAAATTTCAATATAGTAAGTAATTATGTGGATAATTTTTTATTTAAAATTCCACTTGATCCATAAAACTTATTTTTTTTTACTTCCAGGTAGATTGTAATGTCAACGTTTGCGGGAAGGTCCGGAAAATTCTCCGGTTTTATACAAGAACCGGAAGCGTGGACGCATAGCCTGTGGGCTATGTGTCCATGCGGCGTGGACGTGCAGCCACTGCCTTAAAAAAAGGCTAATGCATGATCAAAGATTCTAAGAGCAAATTTGAAAAAAAATTCTATTCTAAAGCTCAATTTTCTTTGTAGGCTGTTTCAGCATTATCTTGTCCAATAAGAAATCAATTAAGGTGTATGAAGTAAGGTCTTACTTAAATCATATTTGATATTCAAATGTTCTGTAGTATAAACAAATGTGAAAGTAAGCATGACTTATAAATAAGTTTGTTGGAACAGAAATTTGTGGGTGTTCCAAACAGTATAAATAATTATCTATTTTTTTTTAATCACTATTCAGGGGAAAGAACCAGATTGCAGTAACTTAGATGTAGATTATGACTTCTTTGATGAACGTATATGGCCGACGCTGGCTCACAGATATCCAGCATTTGAAAAAATTAAGGTACATTTATAAAGATTAAATTACTGATCCAGGGAATGTCTTGTTCGTGGCTTATTTGCAGATTATTTCTATTATAAAAAGTTAATTTTTTGCAATTTCTGATATTAAAAAGAATATGTGTGTTAACGAATAAAAATGTGAACCTTCTTCCAGAGAATGAAACTTTATATATCTTGTAACAGAATTTTTCATTTCCCCATTAGCGATACACTTTTAGGGGTTTACCTTGATCAACAGGCATATGCATTTCAAGCTTGGTTGACTCCTTTACTATTATTTTTACCTGATTTGATACTGCACTACTGGCCAAGAAAAAAAAATAGCAACACATTTTAATGCTTGCATGGAGTTTACATGTCGCCTTTTTCATATTTTTTGTTGTTAGGGCACATTGAGTTGCAGGTACCCAATTGTTTGTAATTTATCTGTCTGTCTGGCCTTTAGCTTTACCTCACCTGGCCAGAAATTGCCATCGCTCACTATCCAATCTAATTAGAATTAGATCTGCAAATTATTCCTTACAGTTATGGCTCCATTCCCATGCAGATCTAAATTTAATAGACCATATCCAAGTTCTGGTATTTAGATATACCAGTTCTTGTTTGTCCACCCTACGTCACAAACATGTCTGCACCATGTGAACAAAAATGTACTTCAAAGACACAATTTCATGACGTTTTATGCTTTATGATATAACATTTTCTATATTGTTACATGTTGAAAATAGTAAGGTAAATCCGGATACAAATTCTTGGTTATGGTAAATTGTTAAAATTACCTAATATGGAATTATACTTAAATAACAGTATGTTTTCATGTTTTAGAATTGTATAGATTAAAGAAAATAATAGATTAAAGAAAATAATGATTTTTTTTTCATTCCAGTTGAAGAGTGCTTGGGCTGGATATTATGACTACAATTATGTTGATCAAAATTTAATAATTGGACCACATCCTGAATTTCCTAACTTTTGGTTTGCAAATGGTATGAGCGGACACGGCCTCCAACAGTCACTGGCTATAGGACGAGCTATAAGTGAACTGTTCCATTCTAACAGATTCACCAGTATTGATCTGAACAGATTTACCTTTGACAGAATGCTCACTGATCAACCTGTAATGGAACAATTTATTGTGTGATGTTGTTGTTTTTATACATGTACAATTAACTCCACACCACAACAGAGTTTCAAGGGATGATGGCTCTGTACTTGATACATCTCACATACAGCTTATAGACCATGTTGGCCCTTACCAAACAGATAATCATAGTTTAGTCTGTAGTTGACATAAAACTTGGAGCTTATGATTCTGTTCTTTATTACCTGGTCTTACCGTAAATGAAACCATATTACTCAGGATAGCACTCCACACATCACTGAAAAAATTAAAATTGTGTCCATTCATCCTATCTTTAGAATGTACTTGGCAACAATTTTTCTTTTGCCAACACCCATGATATAGTGATAAAGTGGTCTGTAGGATGATAAGCATGCTTCGTTTTTTTCAAAGGTCCAAACTTTATACTGTCATTGACTTGGTTATCCCTGATGTAAGGCGGTACGGAGATATGGTAATGCCGTGCGTCCGTCCATCCACCTCCTTAGCACTCTAGCAGGTTTATTTCTAATCAAATTTAAGTTCAAGAATGCCCCAAGGGAGTTCGAAGATGAGTCCTGGTCAAATATTTTTGTGTCGCCTGCTGTATGCAGAGTTACTATCCGTCTTACTTCGTCATCGTCGTCCTGCGGCGTTATGCGTCTCAGTATTTGAATCCTCAACTCCTTCAAAATTACTAGTCCGATTCCAACCAAACTTTCAGGACATGTTGTTCACTTGATGTAGTTGTGCACCTGATACTTGGAATTTTGATTTTACAGATTTTAGAGGTTCACAGAGCCAAAATTGCTCATTTGTGAGTCTGCCGGTTTTGAAACCGAAACTCCTTCAAAACTGCTAGTCCAATTCCAACCAAACTTTCAGGATATGTTCTTCACCTGGTGTAGATGTGCACCTGATACTTAGAATTTTGATTCTACAGATTTTAGAGGTTCACAGAGCCAAAATATCTCATTTGTGGGTCTGTCGGTTTTTGAATCTTCAACTCCTTCAAAACTTCTAGCCCAATTCCAACCAAACTTTAAGGATATGTTGTTCACCTGGTGTAAATGCGCTCCTGATACCTTGAATTTTGATTTTACATATTTAAGAGGTTCATAGAGCCAATTTTGCTCATTTGTTATTCTGGTTAGTTAATCCTCAACTCCATCATAGCTATAAATCAAATTCCAACCAAACTTGAAGGATGTATTGTTTGCCTGATCTTGTTGTGCATCTAATATGTAATATTTTGATTTTACAGAT
Organism: Modiolus philippinarum; assembly: GCA_002080025.1. Lineage (NCBI taxonomy): Eukaryota > Metazoa > Mollusca > Bivalvia > Mytilida > Modiolidae > Modiolus > Modiolus philippinarum. Next base: position 28,327 of record MJUU01000351.1, on the reverse strand, counting down.
TTTATAGGTTCACTGAGCCAAAATAGCTCATTTGTTAATTTAGTTTGTTAATGTAGTACTTTTTCAAAACTAGAAGTCATATTCCAACCAACCTTTTAGAATTTGTTGATCACTTGATTTAATATTGCGACTGATACTTAAAATTTTGATTTTACAGATTTTAGAGGTTCACTAGGCCAAAAACGGCTCGTCTGTAGTGCAGGCGACACAAGTGTTCCATGGAACACCCATCAATTTTTGTTAGAGTTATACCCCTTTTAGACTTTGAAAATCAGCAAAACATCATTTTTAGCATTCAAGCAAATTTATTTCTAAATGGATTATGATAAGATTTATACAGTAGCTTTAGTTCAAAATGCCTCAAGGGAGTTCGAAGATGAGTCCTGAATAGTTTTGTAAGAGTTAAGCTTGTAACTTTTAAAACTATATATATGTGGGGTTTCAAATTTCTGTAGCCGTAGGGATATATGGCTATGGATAGCCCTTGTTTGTCTGTAGACTGTAAAATTAATTCATATTATTGATCAATTTGGAGAATTTTACATGCATTTTATCACCCTTTCCCCACCTTTTAATTAAAGAGAAAGTAATATTTGGGTTGTCTGCCAAAAACTTGACAATTTTGTATATCTTTTTGAAGGATAAGTGATGAGGTATTCATATTGCACTTTTCTGTGGGCACCAGAATATCTAACTTTGACATTATCATGTAACATATACAAGTATTTTTCATTGAAAATGATGAGGGAGGGAGGTGATTTTTTTTATCTTTTTATTTGCCAAAAAGTAGACGAGGCAGCTTTTTACATTGAATAAACCACCAAAAATGTAGTGAGGGAGGTGAATTTTTGTTTTTATTTTATTGAAATTGCAAAAAATAGAGTCAAAGAGGGGCTTTTTTCAAGCCTCACACTAGATGAGGGAGGGCCTGAGAACCAATAAATTATTTTTTTATGGCCTTAACATTGGCAAAATAGTAGCTATACAATAAAGCTTTTGTATTTCACTTATATATTTCCTCAGATAATATCTTTCAATTTGACCTGGTAACTTTTAACCTGTCAAATGACCTACATTGAAACCTACATTTTTCAGTGATTTGTCTTTAAAGTGTATTATTTATTTACTTATGTTTCTAATTGTTATACCTGTATTTGTTAAATACAGATTGTTATTAATTGAGTTTTGATGTTTTAATATTTTACTGACATATTTTGACATTCAGACTTATTTTTACAAATGAGGCATGTTGTTGGTTTTGTAAATTTTAGTTTGTGGTCATTAATTTCTAAACAACTGGTTCTAGGATTGATTTTACCGCACATTTTCTCTATTTCTATTGTATTTCTACTGTAGTTCGGCACTCTCTACTGTTCTCACATTTTCAACACTCCACTCCACAAATTCGATGGACAAAGTTGTGTTTTTGTACATGATAAGGTTTTTATATTTCACATGTGCATTTCTTATGGTAAGACATTCCATTAGGTATCAGAATATTTTAATTTAGAAATAAATTAATGACTTCCATAGATTGTGGACATTTTAACATTGACTCGAATGGTTGGCCCGAGAGTTTGCAAAGGGTAAAATAAGCAAAAACAACGAGAGGCCATGTTAAAATGCTTACATGCAAATTTCATATTTCATGCACCAAATTTAGATGAAAAATTTGTAAAAATGAGCAAACTTTGATCATAATTCCAGAACAAACAAACACCGTGACTGTTATGATGTTACATTGTAGTACATATTTCAGTATTATAGGATAGGGTCTTCAGTTATGATGATTTATAACAAAAATCTGATGAAAGAAACCATTTTGTCTATCTTCATTAAAATGTGTTAAGTCTATCTACATTAAAATGCATTAAGGTGTCTGCAGGGTATTATTTTTCAATTTTAGAATTTTGTGAAATTTCTGTGTAGAAACATAATTGTATCATTGTTCAAAATGTAAATTGAAATTTGGGGGTTACCATTCATTTAAGTGCAAAAAGTGAAATTGAACATTTCAGGGTTTTACATAAAAATGATAGGGAAAATGAGTATATGAGAAGATAGCTTGAAAAATTTATTACAGATTTTGTTCATACTTTGCATGTGCTTTGCAATCATTATATAGTTAACATATAAAAAAAATAAAAATTAGGGTCACCGTTCAAATAAGAGAGATAGTTATTTGTGAAATGTTAATTTCTCTAGTAATATCTGTGTAACAGTCATTTATTAAATTATCTCCCTTGCATAATTTCTGTGTTCTGTAAATCAAGCACATGTGTTTTAGTTCAACTTTTTTGTTAGGAAATAGTTGTAAAAGTGGTAAGGAATGAAAATTTTACATACTCTAGAACTTTCTTGACATTTTGATGAATTTTTTCATTAATTTCTGAATGAACAAGTATTAGACAAAAATGGAGGAATAATACCACTGAGACACCTTAAGTCTATCTGCATTAAAATGCATTTAACCCATGAAAATATATTTTAATTACTCTTGCAGTGTCTTTTGTTAGGCTTGCCTAACATATATATATATACATGATATGCAATCAATTAAGAGATATTTTGTAATTTGTAGATTGGGCATTAGTGTGCTATTGACACACTGGTCTATTTTGCATAAATTAACCATTTTGCCTTCAAGTAATTACAACATTTCTCATTTAAAAAGTTTGTTTACCTGTTGCAGCTGTGAATTAAAAGGTTTCCTACTGTTATTGAAGATTTACTCACTTAATGGTTGTTAACGTCACAGTTTGTTACTACATATTCAATATATATTGTTGTACAGTTTTTAAACATTTACTGCAAGATTTATTGATCATATTTTTTTATCTAATTATTGTTGTACAGTTTAACATGTGTAACCTCTGAAAAATTGCAAGGCTGTCAGATCTGATTCTAAAAATATTTCTTATTAATTTTTTATTTTAGATTTATACAACATAATAGCATCTATAAAACTTGTTTCAATTTTGAAACTTCTTGGTACCTAAATAATAGCCCAAAGTGGCATTTTGCCTATAGATATATGATGTTTCAAACAAAAAATTTGACCTTCACAAACTCGAACAACATGTTTTGGTGTGAAACATTTTTAAATTGCAATACTTGTATTGAACTCATGAGGCTACATAATGAGACTTACTGACCCTATATTCTTTCGTTAATGGTGGTTTACAGTGTAAGATGACCTGTGTAAGATGGATGCATGCAACCTCGTCTTTCACGGGTAAATTACCGACCAAAAGTGTTCATTTTTATGATAAAATGATCGTTACCATGACTAAACGTCATTAAACACCTGAGGTCACAATGTCAAGTACACTCAAATGGCGAAGACGTTGTTCACATGGTATAGGATTGCGGGTGTTTCTTTTTGTAATTTACGAAAGAAGTAGGACTTGCATTCTATCATAATTAAAGATTGGAATATCTTTCACTTGTGTAAGAAATTATATGTCTTTTCCTCTTGTTTTGCTATGCTCAAAAAAGATGAAATATCTTACACTAATGAAAGATATTCCGATCTTTGATTTGATCTTATATAAGATCCTATTACTCTTTTATAGAACATAACATGATTTATGTGAACGTCTGGTTCTTATACATTTTTGTAATGATAAATATATGGGGTCCAAAAGGTGTGAACACCACAATACTCAAAGATCATGTTTTTGTGCAAAACATTTTTAAATTGCAATTTTTGTAGTGAATTCATGATGTCAAATGACGAGGCTTACTGCCCCTAAACTATATATAGAAAATGATTTATGTGATCGTCTGTTTTTTGTAATAATAAATAATATCAAATTTAGATTATGCAAGACACGCACAGTTTTGAGAGTGTTAAAATATATGTGACCTATAGTGATATATATCTATTTCTTTTTATGCCCCGCCGTTAGGCGACGTTGGCATTATCAGTTACTTAAACCTGTTTATACCTGTAGGCATTGAGATTGTACCACTCTAAAGCACTTCTGTGCAGTCTGCGGCGTAGCCGAACTTAGGTTTAACATTGCAGCCCTATGGGAAAAATCACATTTTCATCTTCTCTAAACACGGCCACCAATCGCGCTAAATCATATCCAAATGATATGAAAACAATTTCGTTAGCGAGACTTCCGGATATGCGTGGCCGGGACTTTTTGTCTGCACCTCGAAGGTAAATCGTCGCTATTTTCCTCATTATTGGACTATTATTTAAAAAAAGCGAATGTCATTCGATGTGATCTCATGGTTCCTACCTTAACTGAAAACTACTGCAACAATTTCAGTGTGGTACGGACGCTAGAACCTTTATTCTGAGATAAGCCTCGTTGAAAACACTTGGAATGGAGGAAATAATGCCTAGAATTAAATGGTTCAACTACATTGATGAACTTAAGTTGAATAAATGCGTTTTAATAGCCTACAAGAACAGACAGACAAGCCTTCGTTTATTTTAAAACAGTATATTACGTAAAATTTCTGAAAAATACACCTACTCCGAGTTAGCGGTTCCAGATATGAGTTAGCGGTATCAAGTATGAGTTAGCTACCAAGTGGAAATATGTACGCGGGTTACTGTCATAAGATTGCTTTTTGTTTGTAATATCTTTCCATTTTTTACAAACTCTTTTTACGCATCACAATATGCACGGAGAAAGGTCCTACGAACTTTAAATTGAAAATACCACTAATTTAAAGGTACTTAAAGAATAGCCTTGTCTAGCGATTTACTCTTTAACTGTGCATTTCAACGGTTATTTTGCAAAGATTTCAGTTCGCACTGTCTACATATTTTGTCATTTTGACACTTAGAAATTGTCTAATATTTTTTAATTAATGGTCGCCGTTTACTTTATCTGATGATGATTTTATTTTAGGTTTTATTGTGAGTATCTATGGAAAGAAAAGGAAACATTTTTCACATTTCTTTTGCAATAAGCAAAGAAGCGTATTATACAAATATTACACTCTTTTAATCCGCTATAAAAACACCGAGAAATAACCTGGACATCACTCATGAACACTGCTGCGAAGTGCATTTACAGGCATTAATTCTGGGCCTTTGATATTTATATAATATGTTAAATATTTGTCTTTAGATATGAAAAATTCCAAGAAATAAGCTATACATCATTCCTGAAATCTGATGCGAAGTACAATAAAACTGGTATATCACAAGGAATCAATTTATTATTTATATCATATGTCAATGATTTGCCTTTCGATATAGAAAATTCTTCCTTTGACTTATTTAGATGTTCTACTTTACATAGAAAAAAGTAATCATGTAAATGATTTAAATATTAAACTATAAAACATATTGACATGAAAAATTGGTGCCAAGAAAATAGTATGAAGTTTAATCATGTATGCAAAATGTAAAAGCTAAAGAAAATCCTAAAATCAGAAAAAAAATTACATGTATATATTAGAATGACGATTTGCCAACATTGTACAACAATAATCAAAATGAGGTAATCTATAAGAATTAAAATTTATAATTCATATATATGGCTGGGATAAAAAAAAAATAGGTATCCTGAAGTATTGAAATAAAAAAAAACTATTTTGTATTATATCTAAAGGCAAATCTTTGACACATAATGTAAATAACAAATGTCCCAAAACTGACCCCTGTTGTTAACCTGTTAATTGATCTCTGTTGTACACCAGTTTTTATGCACTTCACATAAGAGTACATGAATGATGTTTTGGTTATTTATCAGAATTTTTTTTGGTCAGATCGGCTTACAAGACTGCAATATTGACATACCACGCTGCCTTGTATTGTACCAGAAACATTGAAAACTTTCCGCTTCCTTGTATTGATATCCATAATAGAACTTGAAATAAAAATACTTTCATTTCATAAATTAAACATTGACTAAGAACTATTTTATATCTATACAATTTCCCAGCGTCAAAATAACAGAACATTTTGAAGGTTAAACCTAAATGTCGTATCTGTGCTAAATGACAACATGTTCAGTAATTGATTAAGTCACTTTACATTTCTATTCAATTTCATACGACAAAATTTTGAAAAAAATCTGTCTTTGTATATAATGGTCATGTGCTGTTAAAAAGTCAGATAAAATTGTGGAATGAAAGTACAAACGAAAACAATCTTGTATATGACAGATACCCGTGTACGTATTTCTGTTGGCTAGCTAACTCATACTCGATACCGCTAACTCATATCTGGTACCGCTAACTCGGAGTATGAGTATTTTTCTTAGATTTTACGTAATATACTATTTTAAGATAAACGAAGACATGTCTGTTTGTTCTTGTAGACTATTAAAACATGTTTATTCAACTTAAGTTCATCAATGTAGTCGAACCATTGAGTTTGAGGCATTATTTCGTCCGTTCCTAGTGTTTTCAACGAGGCTTATCTCAGAATAAAGGTTCTAGCGTCCGTACCACATTGAAATTGTTGCAGTAGTTTTCAGTTAAGGTAGGAACCCTGAGATCACATCGAATGACATTTGCTTTTTTTAAATAATAGTCCGATAATGAGGAAAATAGCGACGATTTACCTTCGAGGTGCAGAGAGAAAGTCCCGGCAACGCATATCCGGAAGTCTCCCTAACGAAATTGTTTTCATATCATTTGGATATGATTTAGCGCGATTGGTGGCCGTGCTAAAAAGGCTGAAGCAAATTCAACCAAACTTTACAGGAATGATGTACTAAAGGTCATTTACAAAGATTGCTAATTTTGCTTCCATCGGACAAAAAAAAACATGCCTGCCAGTGCGGAACTTAGGTTTAACATTGGACCCTATAGGAAAAGTCACATTTAATCTTCTCCTCTGAAACTGAAGCAAATTCAACCAAACTCAAGAGGAACGATGTATGGAAGGTCCTTAACAAATATTGCTTATTTAGTTACAATCGGATAGAAAACATGGCTACTAAACATAGTTTAACATTGGACCCTATGGGAAAATCACATTGTCACCTTCTCCTCTGAAACCAGTGAAGCAAATTCAACCAAACTTAACAGGAATGATGTACCTAAGGTACTTTACAAAAATTGCTCATTTCATTTTGATCTGACAAAAAACATGGCCTCCATTGCAGAACATAGTTTAACATCATAGCCCAGTATTTGAAAACCGTACTTTTCATTCTCTGAAACTGTTCAAGAAAATTTGACTAAACTGTATTGGAATGATGTATTGAAGGTCCGCTGCAAAGATTACTCATTTCAATAAGATCAGACACTGCAACCAATGGAGTACATAGCTAAACATTAGACCCCATTGGTAAAAACAGAAACACATAATGATATATATATAATTAATTATATGTCCCTGGTATAAAACATCTTTTTTGGTCATGCATGGCATAGAAGCATTTTGTCAGGTGAGCAATACAGGCTCAGTCTCTGAGACTCGAGGCTTTGCTTCATAACATAAATGGGCCTTTTGTGATGTGATTTTACTGATTATTTTACTGAAATTTTATTACAGTGAACATCATTTCCATGTTTTGCTTTGAGAATTTGAATGATTATGTTTAAATTATTGTTATAATGTACATGTACATTGATTGACATATTCAGCATTTGAAAATTGATATTATCTTATGATTATTATTACACAATTGTTATACATATTTTATTGATAGTCGCAGAGAGAATAGTTTTAAATAACAATTTTTGTCAATATTTTATACATCTAGCGATTGTTTTCAGAAATGAAATATGTAAATTATAATGTTACCTTTAAATTGAAACTTTTGTTACTCTAAGCTCATCAATATTCAAATATTCAGATATTATCAATAATCAGAATTGAATCATTTTTTTATTTCTTTGCATAGAAATAATCTAAGGATTAAAATTTCATGTTTTGAGTAATCAATTTCCTTCAAAATTTAAAGTTATTTATATAGCAATTTATTTAATTACTTTCCTTATAGGCAGAGACTCAATATTCGGTATTATGGTGAGTTTTAGGAGTATCATTCTCCTGCTTTGGGAGGGTCATCAGTTATGAAATTCAGATATTAATGAAATATATTTTATGTTTAACACAAACTTAACTATTAATAACATTTTTACATTATGCAACTTTATGTTGAATAAAGAAGGCAATTTGGTATATATTACAAAACCGAAATTGTTTTGGCTGGTATTCATTGAAATTGTTTTGGCTGGTATTCATTGAAGTTGTTTTGGCTGGTATTCATTGAAGTTGTTTTGGCTGGTATTCATTGAAGTTGCAACAACAGAAAAAATCTTATAAGTAAAAAATTCTGTAATAACATCATTTTCAGTAATCATTGTTGTGTTTTAGTGAATAAAAATAATGGAAAAGGATGCTTAGTTTTACAACTTTAACATGACTATCATCCTCCCAGGTTAAGTGTTTGAAGTCCATATCTTTCCACAGACCCTTGACAGATATATATATTCCCTGTGCTGCTTCTCTAAATAAGAAGAAACTAAATGAGTCATTGACATTGGTACAAATGTCATTGTGTCGCCTGAGTACACGCAGTGGCGACATATAGGGATCACTATCCGTCGTCTTGCGTCAGCGTCGATGTCATCGGCGTCACAAAAATTTGTGTCGCATTTTTCTCAGGAACCGTGTATCGGAGCTTTATGCAATTTGGCATGAAGGGTCAGTATGGGGACCTATACCGTGTAACAGAGTTTTGGATCTCTTGCTTGCCCACTTCCTGTTTGACAGAACTTAGAATATTTTTGTCATTAAGCAGGCGACACATGTCTTCCCTGGAAGACTTACTACTAAGTTTATAGTTTCTTAGATTCCTCTCTTGATCAAATGCAACCAGAAAAGTCTTAACTAATTGATTTTATTGGCTCATTAATTTGTTTCTTGTGTAGAGAAGTAGCCCATAAAATGTAAGCTAAATCTTTCAAGGATATGGACCTCATTTATAATGGCAGCTTTGCAAAATGATATTGATGTTGTGTGTGCATCAAGGTTTATATCTAATTAACTTTGCAGGGTAGGGTCATCAAACTTTGCATGCAGGTGCATCTTGGTTTGACTCACAGCCTCAAAGAAAATTAGGTCTCTCTGATCTATATTTTCTGCTTGAGTTGCTTGCATTTAAATTTACATCCAAGTTTATATCTCAGTAAATATATATACCGGTAGTATGATCATCTAACTGTGCATATGCATGCATCTCTGATGGTAGGTCAGCATCCAGGCAAAATTTTGTCTTTTTGACCTACATTTTCTGCTTGAGTGACTTACATTCAAATTTACGCCCGAGTTCAGATCTCAGTCACTGTACATGGTAGGATCATCTAACCTTGCATATGCCTGCATCTCTGATGGTAGGTCAGCATCCAGACAAAATTAGGTCACATTGACCTATATTTTCGGCTTGAGTGACTTACATTCAAGTTTACGCCCAAGTTCAGATCTCAGGTACTATACATGGTATGATAATCTTGCATGTGCATGCATCTTATGGAAGGTCAGCATCCAGACAAATTAGGTCTCTTTAACCTACATTTTATGCATGATCAACTTACATTAATGTATACATCCGAGTTCATATCTCAGTAACTGTATATTGTAGGTTCATGTATCTTTGCATATGCATGCATTTTTGATAGTAGGTCAGCATCCAGGCAAAATTGGGTTGCTGTGACAATGTGCCATGAAGAGGCAAACTTTGTAATCATTAATTACCTATGTTTGTTACACCTAGTGTGTCTGCTTTTTATCTGGAAATTCAGAGTCTATTAATTCAGTGACATAAAATTTGTTGACAAAAATATGTTAACGAAAGGTTGCTTTCTTCCATGTTATCTTTTTAGCTCACCTGACCCGAAGGGTCAGTGTGAGCTATTTCCATCACTTGGCGTCCGTCCGTCCGTCCGTCTGTGCCGTCGTCCGTTAACTTTAACATAATCATCTTCTCCTCTGAAACCACTGAAGCAAATTCAACCAAACCTTACAGGAATGATGTATGGAAGGTCCTTTACAAAGATTGTTCATTTCATTCCGATCCGAATAAAAACATGGCCGCCAGCTCGGAACTTAGTTTTAACATTGGACCCTATGGGAAAAATCACATTTTCATCTTCTCCTCTGAAACAACTGAAGCAAATTGAACCAAACTTTACAGGAATGGTGTACTAAAGGTCCTAAACAAAGATTGCTCATTTTCGTTGCGAACCGATAAAAAGCATGGCCGCCAGCGCGGAACTTATGTTTAACATTAGACTCTATGGGAAAATCATATAATCATCTTCTCCTCTGAAACCACTGAAGCATATTCAACGAAACTTTACAGGAATGATGTACAAAAGGTCCTTTACAAAGATTGCTCATTTCGTTCCGATCCAATAAAAAACATGGCCACCAGCGCGGAACTTAGGTTTAACATTGGACTCTGTTGGAAAAATCCAATAATCATCTTCTCCTCTGAAACCACTGAAGCAAATTCAACCAAACTTTACAGGAATGATGTACTAAAGATCCTTTACAAAGATTGCTCATTTTCGTTACCAACCCATAAAAAACATGGCCGCCAGCGCGGAACTTAGGTTTAACATTGGACTCTATGGGAAAAATCACTTAATTATCTTCTCTGAAACCACTGAAGCAAATTCAACCAAACTTTGAAAGAATGATATACTAAAGGTCCTTTACAAAGATTGCTCCTTTCGTTCCAATCCAATAAAAAACAGGGCTGCCAGCGCGGAACTTAGGTTTAACATTGGACCCTATGGGAAAAATCACATTTTCATCTTCTCCTCTGAAACAACTGAAGCAAATTCAACCAAACTTTACAGGAATGATGTACTAAAGGTTCTTTACAAAGATTGCTCATTTTTTCCGATCCAATTAAAAACATGGCCGCCAGCGCGGAACTTAGGTTTAACATTGGACCCTATGAGAAAAATCACATTTTCATCTTCTCCTCTGAAACAAATGAAGCAAATTCAACCAAACTTTACAGGAATGATGTACTAAAGGTCGTTTACAAAGATTGCTCATTTCATTCCGATCCAATTAAAAACATGGCCGCCAGCGCGGAACTTAGGTTTAACATTTGGCCCTATGGGAAAAATCACATTTTCATCTGCTCTGAAAAGGCTGAAGCAAATTGAACCAAACTTTACAGGAATGATGTACTTAAGGTCCTTAACAAAGATGGCTCATTGCGTTCCGATCCGATGAAAAACATGGCCGCCAGCACGGACCATGGTTTAACGTAGGACCCAAAGGGAAAATCACATTTTCATCAACTCCTCTGAAACCACTGAAGCAAATTCAACCAAACTTTGCAGGAATGATGTACTAAAGGTCCTTTACAAAGATTGCTCCTTTCAATCCGATCAAATGAAAAACATGGCCGCCAGCACGGAACTGAGGTTTAACATTGGACCCTATGGGAAAAATCACATTTTTAGCTCACCTGACCCAAAGGGTCAGTGTGAGCTATTGCCATCACTTGGCGTCCGTCGTCCGTCCGTTAAACTTCTCACATTGTCATCTTCTTTGAAACTACTGAAGCAAATTCAACCAAACTTTACAGGAATGATGCATGGAAGGTCCTTTAAAAAGATTGCTCATTTCGTTCCGATCCGACAAAAAACATGGC
>MJUU01000351.1:0-16000 GCA_002080025.1 Modiolus philippinarum | reverse complement strand
GCCGCCAGCACGGAAGATAGTTTAACATTGGCCCTATAGGAAATTCACATTTTCATCTTCTCCTCTGAATCAACTGCAGCAAATTCAACCAAACTTTACAGGAATGATGTATGTTAGGTCCTTTACAAAGATTGCTCATTTCGTTTCCATTCAATAAAAAAACATGGCTTCCAGCGCGGAACTAAGGTTTAACATTGGACCTATTGGAAAATTTACATTTTCTACTTCTCCTCTGAAACCGCTGAGGCAAATTCAACCAAACTTTACAGGATTGATGAACTGAAGGTCCTTAACAAAAGATTGCTCATTTTGTTCTGATCCAATGAAAAACATGGCCGCCAGCACAAAACAAAGTTTATTTTGGCCCTATGGGAAATTCACATAAAAACATGGCCACCATACAGAACATAAAAAAATCCTGCTGTTCATCATTTTGTCAGGTAAGCAATACAGGCTCAGTGTCTTAGTCTCTTGTTCCAGATTTGGGATGTCTTTCTTTTTTTGCTCACATGTCTATAGCTTGTGTCCAATTCATAAACTTTTCTTTTACAGATATTCTCCTCTGAAACCACTTTGCCACTTTGAACCAAACTTGTTCACTACAGCTCTTGGGTGGTCCCCTTTAAAAATTATATCCGGCAGGTACCCGCCTCATCCAAAATTGCAACCATTGGGAAACATAGTTTAGCACTTGACCCTATGGAAAACACATTCAAAGATCTTCTCAGAAGCTACTGGTCCAATCAGCAACAAACTTAGATGGTTCTTGGATAGTCCCTTCCAAAAGAAGGGATCCAAAATTCTCTACCTTATTCAAGAAGACTACCAGAGAACTAGTTGCATAATCAAAGATATTTTTCTAGAAACTATTACTTCACTTATATCCAAACTCAGTCACTTATATGCAAACTCAGTCAGAATGGCCAGTTGGTCCTTTCCAAAACGGTATTGGGCAGTTTTGTACCTCATCCAAGTTTGCCACTAGCAGAGAATGTAGATTACATTGGAAACTATGGAAAACAAATTCAAAGATCTCCTCAGAAACTATTAGTTAAATTAGAACCAAACTTAATAAAAATGGTCCATTAATGGTCCATTCCGAAAAAAAGTATCTCGACGATCCAGTACCTCAGTCATCAGCGTTCGACATTTTGCCCAATGGAGGCATATTAAAAGTCTCTAAAACTGCTAGTATAATTAAAACTAATGGTTCTTTGATGATTTCTTCCAAAGAAGGTATCCGAGCGGTCTATTTCGAGACGATTTGGCACTAAAACACTTCGGCCATATGAAATTTCGGCCATGTGTAATTTCGGACTTGGACGTTTCGGCCCTGTCATGAGTATGTTCTAGAAAGTGTTACAAATCCATAAAACTTTCTGAATGATAAAAAATAGCCAATTACTTTTTCTGAGCCGATTTCGACATTAGTGGGGCTCTGATTAACTATAGTAAGATACTTATACTAGAGAAAGTTCGGCTATAACACATCGACAATGACACCTTCTATTTACTGTATAGTTATCTCGGACAAAAACTGGCTATCATGTGTTTTAATTAAATGATTACATTGTGCCCTCATTTATTTGATGATTTTGATGGATTGAATGAAGGTTTACTCTGCAATGGCGTAAATTGCAGGTCAAAGACTATACAGGATAGATTGTTAACGTGTTATGATCGAGAAAACAAAACAATTGATGTTGCCAAAATTAATAACACTATATTATTATCTCACCTGGCCAAAGGCCATGAGAGCTTTTCCCATCACTCGGCGTCCGTCGTCCGTCTGTCGTCCGTCCGTCCGTGAACTTTTATTCAAAGATCTTCTCCTCTGAAACTACTAAGCCAAAACTAACCAACCTTGGCCTGAATCATCACCAGGGTATGCTCTTTCAAGTTTGTGGTTTTTATCACTGTAGACCAAACAACATGGCTGCTGTTACTAAAAATAGAACATAGGGGTAAATTGCCAATTTTTGCAAATTACTCGAAAATCATTACAGATATCAAAATTCTGACTGGAGTAAAAATGATCAGCATGATGAGATCTACCTGCCCTGCAATTTTGAAGAATATCCGTGTACCCGTCTTGGAGTTATTGCCCCTTTTCCGTAAAAATTTCAGTTTTTCGTTACTTTTAGTCTTATATATTGAAAATGATAGAAGATAGAAGTGAAGTTTATATAACAAAAATGGTCAGCATTGTAAGATCTACATGTCCTGCAATTTTGAAGAAAATCTGACAACCAACATAGGAGTTATTGCCACTTTTTTCTTTGAATTTTCACAATTTTTTAACGTTTTTACTTTCATTTCAAAAACTGTTTGAGATAAAGCTTAAATGTGAATTTCAAAAGTGTTGAGGTTTTCCATAACTACAATTTCTACATATGCCCAGCAGGTTCGCATCTCATCCAAGATGGCCGCCAGCGGGGAAGATAGTTTAACATAGGACCCTATGGGAAATGTATTCAAAGATCTTCTCCTCTGAAACCACTGAGCCAATGGGGACCAAATTTTGTCACAATATTCTTTGGATGGTCCCCTTTAAAGTTTGTGATTTTATGTCCGTACCTCATCCAAGATGGTCGCCAGCACGGGACATAGTTTAACATAGGACCCTATGGGAAATGTATTCAAAGACCTTTTTCTCTGAAACTACCAAGTCAAACTGAACCAAACTTGGTCACAATAGTCCTTGGATGGTCCCCTTTAAAGTTTATGATTTTATCGTTCGTACCTCATCCAACATGGCTGCCAGTGTGGAGCACAGTTTAACATAAGCCTAAGGGAAATGCATTTAAAGGTCTTCTCCTCTGAACCCACTGAGCAAATTGGAACCAAACTTGGTTGCAATAGTCTTTAGATGTTTTCCTTCAAAGTTTGTGATTTTTATGTTCATAACTCATTCAAGATGGCCGCCAGCAGGGAACATAGTTTAACATAGAGACTCTATGGGAAATACATTCAAATGTCTTCTCCTCAGAACCTACTGAGCCAATTGGAACCAAACTTCGTTACAATTGTCTTTGGGTGATCCCTTCCAAAGTTTGTGATTTTTAGTTTGTACCTCATCCAAGAATGAAAATGTAACATCTGGTGAACTGATTTATAGTATGAATGGGTGGTCTATTGGTGACAATGAATAAGACCAGTCACCAGGTGAGCGATACAGGCTCATGTGAGCCTCTAGTTCAATTAAAATAACGGAAAACAGTAAGACACATGCATGTGAGATGTAAGATTTCATGTAGTATAAGAATACGATAGGATGGCCGAAACGTCCAAGTCCGAGTTACACTATGGCCGAACCGTCCTGCTACCCAAGCGGTCCATACCTTATCAAAAATGGCCACCAGCGGGTATCTGGGCGGCTTGTACCTCATCCAAGATGGCCGTTAGCGGGGAACATTGTTTAACACTGGACACTTTGGAAAACAAATTCAAAGATCGCTCAAAGATCTTTTCAGAAACTAACACTTAGAACCAAACCTAGCCACAATTGTCCTCAGAAGGGCCCTTGTCAAAAAGGTATACATCGGTCCGTTTTTCATCCTTGATGGCTGCCAGCTGTAAACATAGTTTAACGTTGGAGCAAAAAGAAAACACATTCAAACATCTTGGAAACTACTTGTCTAATTAGAACCAAAGTAAATCAAAATCATTATAGTCCTTCAGTGGTCCATACTCCAAAAAGGTATCCAATGCGCCTGTACCTCGTCAAAGATTACCACCAGCAGGGAACAAAGTTTAACATCGGATCATGAAAAACATTCAACTATTGGCTTTCAATTTGACAAACCAGATTAATTATTTAATCCTGTGGGGAAATCTAATACATCTGTAGAGCCACCGGGTGAGCGATACAGGCTCTTATGAGCCTCTGTTTGTTCTTCATCTTGAGGTAATTGTAAGGCCTTAAAATATGAGCTTTTCCGTTTTCAAAAGATTAGTAATTTATATAATTTATTTTGAATAGACCAAAATATGAATTACAAGTAGTCCGGCTCTTTAACCAAGGATTTGTACAAATCCTTGCTTTAACGGAAAAAAGTGAATTTTCGCATTCAATGAATATAAATGTGTAAAAGATAGTTATCTTATTCAATAATATGAAATTAAACTATTAATCTCCGAAAATTTTAGATTAAGGATAAATCAACATCATAAAAAATTACAACTTTACCTCTTTCGGCATTTAATTTTTTCGCATTGAACAGTTCTAAATTTTCAGTATACTGGTAATGAATATAATGGATGAGTAAAATTTTCAAGCCATCGGTGGTTTACTGTGTGTACACTATAAGTAATTTGCTGTTCACTGATGAAAAACTGATCGGATCGCATTCTCTTAAAAGTCTGTTCAAATATTGTTTTCCCCTTCAGATGATATAAAAATCATCGATAAAGGTCAAATCTTGCATTAAAGATATTTATTGATGCGACTACTTATACTGCGAATCACAAGAAATTCAAACAAGTTAACGATAACATTATCTAGTTGAAAACCGGGTTATGCTATAACTTCAACCGTGTTAACGGCCACATATGATCGTTGCAATCTGAATGAAAAAATATGTTTTCTCTTCATTTAAACAGATGTGTTCCCCAATATTTTCTCCACAATTTCTAGAATGAATGAACCAGAAATAATTGCTGCTATTTTGTCCAATTTTGGCCTTATAATTGCATAAAGCTGCGATAATTGAAGAAAATGTTAGTGTATTCTGAGAAGTATGGGTTTTCAGAGAAGATTTCTCCCTTGTTGCAGATTACATCTAGGTGTTATGTCTACTCTTTATTGCTTGTTACCAAATGAGTGCAAATACATCATATTTACCTTCAAAAATATAATACAGTCAATAAAACTCACATTTTTTCGAAGCACACCTGTTGTTCATTTCCGCTTTGTTTACAAGCGGGTCAACGATGACCACCGGGTTTGCGATAGCGGGTTTACCCAGATGTATATGATCACTCTCCTTGTCAAGCTGTCTGCAAAAAGAAGTACATATCCGTCAGCCCCTCAGTTCAGCTAACTGAAAGTTTGTGGATCAATAAAGGATGACAAAAGCGATGCATGACGAAGCATGTCGGTGTACGTCGAAATAATCAATGTCTGTATTTCTATACAAAAACTAAATGAGCCATTGACATTGATACAGATGTCATTTATAGTTTCTGGGCTTCCTCTCTTGATCAAATGCAACCAGAAGAGTCTTAACTAATTTTAATTGATTTTATTGGCTCATCAATTTGTTTCTTGTGTAGAGGAGCAGCCCAGAAAATGTAAGCTAAATCTTTCAAGGGTTTGTTGGGAAGGATATGGACCTCATTCCCTCAAACACTTGACTTCAGAAGATGCATGAATATACACAGAGGTGGATTAATTAAAAAGGATGTCATTATAAGACCATTTTGTATATCATTTGTATTTTGTATATGTCAACTTTATAATGGCAGCTTTGCAAAATGATAGGGTCATCAAACTTTGCATGCAGGTGCATCTTGGTTTGACTCACAGCCTCAAAGAAAATTATTTTCCGCTTGAGTTGCTTGCATTTAAATTTACATCCAAGTTTATATCTCAGTAAATATATATACCAGTAGTATGATCATCTAACTGTGCATATGCATGCATCTCTGATGGTAGGTCAGCATCCAGGCAAACTTTGGTCACTTTGACCTACATTTTCTGCTTGAGTGACTTACATTCAAGTTTACGTCCGAGTTCAGATATCAGTCACTGTACCTGATAGGATCATCTAACCTTGCATATGCATGAATCTCTGATGGTAGGTCAGCATCCAGACAAAATTAGGTCACTTTGCCCTATATTTTCGGCTTGAGTGACTTACATTCAGGTTTACGCCCAAGTTCAGATCTCAGGTACTGTACATGGTATGATAATCTTTCACGTGCATACCTCTTATGGAAGGTCAGCATCCAGACAAATAAGGTCTCTTTAACCTACATTTTATGCATGATTGACGAACATTAATGTATACATCCGAGTTCATATCTCAGTAACTGTATATTGTAGGTTCATGTAACTTTGTATATGTATGCATTTTTGATAGTAGGTCAGCATCCAGGCAAAATTGGGTTGCTGTGACAATGTGCCATAACGAGGCGAACTTTTTAATCGTTTATTACCTATGTTTGTTACACCTAGTGCGTCTGCTTTTTTATCTGGAAATTCATACTCTAATAATTCAGTGACATAAAATTTGTTGACAAAAATATGTTAACGAAAGGTTGCTTTCTTCTATGTTATCTTTTCCAGATTTGGGATGTCTTTCTTTTTTTGCTCACATGTCTATAGCTTGTGCCATCACATGTGTCCAGTTCATAAACTTTTCTTTTACAGATATTCTCCCCTGAAACCACTTTGCCACTTTGAACCAAACTTGTTCACTACAGCTTCTGGGTGGTCCCCTTTAAAAATTATATCCGGCAGGTACCCACCTCATCCAAAATTGCAATCATCGGGGAACATAGTTTAACACTTGATCCTATGGAAAACACATTCAAAGATCTTGTCAGAAGCTACTAGTCCAATCAGCAACAAACTTAGATATGATGGTTCTTGGATAGTCCCTTCCAAAAGAAGGGATCCAAAATTTTCATTTAAGAAGACGCTACCAGAGAACTAGCTGCACAATCAAAGATATTTTTCTAGAAAGTATTACTTCACTTAGATCCAAACTCTGTCAGAATGGCCCTTAGATAGTCCCTTCCAAAAAGATATTTGGTAGTTTTGTACCTCATCCAAGATTGCCACTAGAAGAGAATGTAGATTAACATTGGAAACTATGGAAAACAAATTCAAAGATCTCCTTAGAAACTACTAGTTAAATAGAACCAAACTTAACAAAAATGGACATTAATGGTCCATTCCGAAAAAAGTATCTCGATGATCCAGTACCTCGGTCATCAGCGTTTGACATTTTGCCCAATGGAGGCATATTAAAAGTCTCCAAAACTGCTAGTCTAATTAGAACTAATGGTTCTTTGATGATTTCTTCCAAAGAAGGTATCCGAGCGGTCAATTTCGATACGTTTCGGCACTAAAACACTTCGGCCATGTGTAATTTCGGACTTGGACGTTTCGGCCCTGTCATGAGTATGTTCTAGAAAGTGTTACAAATCCGTAAAACTTTCTGAATGATAAAAAACAGCCAATTACATTTTCTGAACCGATTTCGACGTTAGTGGGGCTCTGGTTAACTATAATAAGATACTTATACTAGAGAAAGTTTGGCTATAGCACATCGACATTCATGTACATCGACAATGACACCATCTATTTACTGTACCAAGTATAGTTATCTCAGACAAAAACTGGTTGTCATGTTTTTTATTAAATAATTCCATTGTGCCCTCATTTATATGATGATTTTGATGGATTGAATGAAGGTTAACTCTGCAATGGCGTAAACTGCAGGTCAAAGACTATACAGGATAGATTGTTAACGTGTTAGGATCGAGAAAACAAAACAATTAATGTTGCCAAAATTAATGACACTATATTATTCAATTAAAATAACGGCAAACTGCGAAAATACATCAGTAAGACACATGCATGTGAGATGTAAGATTTCATGTAGTATTAGCATACGATGGGATGGCCGAAACGTCCAAGTCCGAGGTTACACTATGGCCGAAACGTCCAGCTACCGAGCGGTCCATACCTCATCAAAAATGGCCACCAGCGGGTATCTGGGCGGTTTGTACCTCATCCAAGATGGCCGTTAGCGGGGAACATTGTTTAACACCGGACACTTTTGAAAACAAATTCAAAGATCGCTCAAAGATCTTTTCAGAAACTAACACTTAGAACCAAACCTAGCCACAATTGTCCTCAGAAGGGCCCTTGTCAAAATGGTACACATCGGTCCGTTCTTCATCCATGATGGCTGCCAGCTGTAAACATAGTTTAACGTTGGACCCAATAGAGGTCCCTTCCCAAAAAAGGTATCCAATGCGCCCGAACCTCGTCAAAGATTACCACCAGCAGGGAAAAAAGTTTAACATCGGATCATATGAAAAACATTCAACTATTGGCTTTCAATTTGACAAACCAGATTAATTATTTAATTCTGTAGGAAAAGTCTTATACATCCGTAGAGCCACCAGGTGAGCGATACAGGCTCGTGTGAGCCTCTGTTTGTCTTCACCTTGAGGTATTTGTAAGGCCTTAAAATATGAGCTTTTCCGTTTTCAAAAGATAAGGTAATTAACATAATTTATTTTGAATAGACGAAAATATGAATTAAAATGTAAAAGATACTTATCTGCTTCCGAAAAATTTAGATTAAGGATAAATCAACATCATAAAAAAAATTACAGCTTTTCCTTTTTCGGCATTTATTTTTTTCGCATTGAACAGTTCTAAATTTTTAGTATTTAATGTTTAAAAAACTGCCAATGAATATAATGGATGAGTAAAATTTTCAAGCCATCGGTGGTTTACTGTGTGTACACTATAAGTAATTTGCTGTTCTTTGATGAAAAACTGATCGGATCGCATTCTCTTAAAAGTCTGTTCAAATATTGTTTTCTCCTTGAGATGATATAAAAATCATCGATAAAGGTCAAATCTTGCATTAAAGATATTTATTGAAGCGACTACAATGTACTTGTATTGCAAATCAAATCACAAGAAATTCAAAACGAGTTAACGATAACATTTTCTAGTTGAAAACCGGGTTATGTGATTAACGGCCACATATGATCGTTGCAATCTGAATGGAAAAAATATGCTTTCTCTTCATTTAGACAGATGTGTTCCCCAATATTTTCTCCACAGTTTCTAAAATGAATGAAGCAGAAATAGTTGAGGTTATTTTGTCCAATTTTGGCCTTATAACTGCATAAAGCTGCGATAATTGAAGAAATGTTACTGTATTTTGAGAAGTATGGGTTTTAAGAGAATATTTCTCCCTTGTTGCAGAATACATCTAGGTGTTGTGTCTACCCTTTATTGCTTGTTGCCAAGTGAGTGCTAATACATCATATTTACCTTCAAAAATATAATACAGTCAATAAACTCACATTTTTTTGTAGCACACCTGTTGTTCATTTTTGCTTTGTTTACAAGCGGGTCAACGATGACCACCGTTTTTGCAATAGCGGGTTAACCCGGGTGTATATGATCACTATCTTGTCAAGCTGTCTGCAAATTGAAGTACATATCCGTCACTCCCTCCGATGTCTCGATATCTATAAATTACTATAAATTTTATAGATTTGGAAACACTAAATGCACTTTAATGCAGACATTCTGCAAGTTTGGTCAATTAAAAGTTCAATTTGGGTTAGCGAAATTGTCATATTTATGCATGTCATGGCCGAACGTCTATGTTTACACGGTAAAGGAAACTCCAAAAAGTAAATAAAAGTTAACTGAAAGGATTACGGCACACATTTATGGATCAATAAAGGATGACAAAAGCGATGCATGAAAGCATGTCGGTGTACGTCGAAATAATGAATGTCTGTATTTCCGATTAGTAAATTGGTATCGAATACATACCCAAAGAAGCAATTAAGTATTTAATTCCAAAAGCAACTTCAATCATTCCAGAAATTCGGTTTGTATACTAATATAGTCACTATATTCGATATTCAAAACAGCCCCATCACCTCACCGACTGACTTTGACTTTTCATATTTGTATGCACATGAGCCGGCGTCTGGTGTGATAAAACTAATACATACATGCGCATTCTGATGTATTAGGAGTAAAATTAAACAGTTATGCTTACTCATAATGACACAAAAGGATATATCCGCAATCCACATTTTCAAAAAATTAACGAAATGTCAAATTACCTTCCCTGCGAGAGGAGCTGCGCTTAAGAGGCAATTCAATGAAAAGTCAAAGTCCAGTTATCTCCCCTACATGGTGAGTGACGAACATTTATCATATTCCTTCATGCACATCTGCATATTCTTCTTACTTTGTGTAAAGTTTAATTAAGCTCCTTTAAATGGTTTAAGAGGAGGTAATCGTAGACGGACAGACAGAAAGATAGGAGGATTCCTTTATACACCCTAAACTTAGTTTACGGGGGGGGGTATTTATGCTTAGACTTAATATCAATTTACCTGGATATTATTTTGCCTAGCCTGAATTATTTCTTCTTAGCCTAAAATATAATTATGTGTGGCCTGAAGTATGTATGCCTAGTTTGAATTATAAATATGCCTAGCCTAGAAGAGCAATACTTCGCCTTAAGTGATTTTAGTTCAGGTTAGGCATATTCTTGATGCATTCCATAATCAAAGTTTTCAAATATGATCAAGTTTCCCCTATATTTCTTAATTAAAGCCGAAGATTGACCATCGGACTATTGGACCTTCGGACCAATGGCCTTCGGACTATTGCGCGGTCCCCTGAAAATGAAATTGCTCGTTTGTTTCTTTCATAAAAATATTTAAAATTATAAGTTCAAGTAAACTATGGGGTTATACAATTTTAACATCTGTGTGCTATCGACAAAAATTGCATTTCAAACGTTGGCGAAATTCCTCAATACGAAAAACATATATGATAGGATTCCACAACGGATTTAACAACATAAATATACCAGATATGTTCAGAAGTTTATGAAGTTCTCTATCGGAGGGATTGAACACAACTGCAAGGTTAAAGACTATCTTTGGAAACACAGAAATTACAAGAACCACAATTAGGATTCCTAATGTAACTGTCATTTTCATAACTCGCATCACCTGTGCATCCGACACGCCACTGTGTCGACACTCCGATGTGGATTTGATAGAACTGTTGACCGAAGACTGAGATGATACACTTTCCGAAAGTTGATATATATTTACACTTTTCATTGATGTTCTGTTTATGCGATGCACGGCAAGCCTTGATCTGTAAACACGGAAAACCAGTCCAATGTAAGCGACAACCGTTACAAAAACCGTTATTATATAAAACGGCATAGACATGCTGAGATATGCACCATAGTTTTCACCAAATATAACGTTACTTGTACATGATGTGGACCAAATATCACCGTACATCATATGTAACGTAGTCATAATCCCAGCACTAATTGAAAACAATAGTATTGTAACCAAAACCACATTTAATTTGCGACATGGGTTCTTAATCAATGGAAATGTAGCAATGAATCTTTCAATGCAAACATATAGTACTTGGAACAGAGAAAACAACACGGTTGTTGCCACAAGTACTTTTACAACAAAGCAGAACGGAGCCCAGCTAATTCCAGTGTAAATGTGATAGATATTCCGGGCACCGTATACGGCAGATAACAGACCAGAGGTACCATCTCCAATACTTAAACACAGGATCAACATGTCAAACCGTTTCACTTTCAGTTTTTTGTCTTTTACTAGTACAATGAAACAGGTCAAATTTAAGATAAAAATCAAAATAGAAATGCCCATCACAACTATACTCGCTAACATTGACGATAAGTCTTCTGAGCTATCTGTATCCGTTCTGTTTCCCATAGTAATGTTAAACGTATAATTTTCACTCGGTTTCGTAACACAAATTGAACATATAAAGTCGTCTATGTTTTCCGCATCGGTTTCTGTTCCTACCGCTACCGTATTGTTCAGGGTGATATTTTTACTCGGAGTCATGATATAAAATCTAAATATTGAATTCCGCAACTTTAGTGTCGATAAATTCCAACACAAAAGAAATATATATCCAACTTCTAAAATATTTTTTTACCTAGGTTTTTTATGATATATCTAAATATGTTCTGGTATTAACAGAGCAATGTCATATCGACACTGAAAAATTATTTAGTTGATCATTTTTTTAAATGAAAAGTAATAAATAATTCAGTCAGTTGGGACAATATAACCTTACAAAACTTATTAAAAAACAGAAATATAAAACATTTAACATATCAAAAATAAAACATGAACCATCCCTCAAATGCCAGGAGCATTGTTCTNTCTTTTTTTTTCTAAGGTATTCGTTTCGTAATCATTAAAAATCAAGGAGATAATGATTATTTTAGGACAACATGTTAAAAAATGTATGAGGTTATACAACATTATAGAATGGAAATCAAAGATCATTTGCATAATGTAGAATTCAATTTTATGGCCATGTGATATTTGCTTTGCCTTATCGAGTCTATTGTTTTTTAGCACTCACTATGTTTTACTTGGTTAAGTAGTTACGATGTTTCATGCCTACTGAATTTTTGGTAGGATAATCACATTTGTCCATTCATTCACTAATAAACGAGTATGGCAGTGGGCCACCAGTATATTTTCAACAAAAAGGTAAAACTTCTACCATCATGGTGCAGTAAATTCATGGCTGTATGTTTTCCAAGAAAACTGTCCTGTTGAGTGCACTTAATACTGAAATGTTGTACCATTTCGTTTTATGTTACGTTCAAAAAATGAATAGTTCAAATCGGGTGAATATTTAGAGTTATTATATTTGTATTTTTGTTAAACATGTATAAAGTATAGAAGTGTACCTGCTCAATAGAACATCATATTGCATAGTTTATTATGATAAATCATCATATTGCACACTTACTTTGATTGACATTTCCATGCCACGCCCCTTCCACAACCACAATAGATATACCACTTCTCCTTTGTTTGTCATCATTGACTTAACCCGTGTCAATCAAATATAATAAAACAATAACGGCATTTCTATACTCGATCAATACTGGGTTTAACGGAGCACAAAAGATAATATTGAACTCGGGTAAACCCTCGTTCAATATTACTTTATGGCTCCGTTAAACTCCATATTGATCTCGTGGAAGTGCCATCATTGTATAATATTGTACAATCTTAAGTAACTTTCCATCTTTCATAATGAACATTGAAGCAGCAATAGTGAATGGAGCCGTTCATTTTATTGATATTTTTTCTGTATGACCCTATCAATTTGAATTGTAGATTCTCATCCACATGTAACAAAAAATCTTGAGTCGGTGGGAGGGTTTTTATTTTTTTTTCACTGATTTTCACTAGAATTGATAGGAATTTAAAGAAAATTTCTGATAAATTGAAAATAAAAAAAAATTGAGCTTAGATAAAATTGGGCGGATGGGGATGAGAATCTATTAATTAATTTGGTATGGTCTATTCGAAGAAGAATAGTATTTCACTTGTAGCTAAAAGATCCATAAACTACTAGCTATTAACTAACCGATATCACACACAGAAACATCATCCTTCCATAGAATGCAAACAGCGCACTAAGGAAATCAGTTATATCCTGTGATTACATACAATCAAACTCTAGGAGTGCTCAGACATCCAATGGACCGATGGAAACAGTTCAAAGCAAGATGGGCGTTGGAGCACTTGAGGCCAAACTATATTAACTTGAACAAAGGGAAAACAGAATGGTGTTAGAGATATTGCAGTTAGAGATATTGCAATTCGAGCCATCGAAGTTC
Source organism: Modiolus philippinarum (assembly GCA_002080025.1). Classification (NCBI taxonomy): domain Eukaryota; kingdom Metazoa; phylum Mollusca; class Bivalvia; order Mytilida; family Modiolidae; genus Modiolus; species Modiolus philippinarum. The sequence continues at coordinate 2,558 of MJUU01000351.1, read as the reverse complement.
TACTGTATAATTTAATGAGACAGTATAACAAAACCCTGAGATATTATGCTGTCCTTCAAATAAACTGAACTTTAAACTAAGTATGGTGATGAACATTTGTTTATTTCAATGAATGGTTTGCTATGATGAATGATTCAATATTACAACATATGAACAGAAAAAATATCAAATTTGCATATTGGGAATAACTATAGCAACACAGTATTTTGTTGCTTGTAAACAAAAGATGAGTTAAATTTCTGGAAAAAAAACTATTATAAGCAAAAGAACAAATGCCAGTGTAAATGTGATAGATATTCCGAGCACCTTATACGGCAGATAACAACCCACAGGTACCATCTCCAATACTTAAACACAGGATCAACATGTCGAAACGTTTCATTTTCAGCTTTTTGTCTTTTATCAGTACAATGAAACAGGTCAAATTTAAGATAAAAATCAAAATAGAAATGCCCATCACTACAATACTCGCCAACATTGACGATAGGTCTTCTGAGCTATCTGTATCCGTTCTTTTTTTCAAAGTAATGTTAAACGTATAATTTTCACTCGGTTTCGTAACACAAATTGAACATATATAGTCTTCTATGTTCTCCACATCGGTTACTGTTTCTACCGCTACATTGTTAAAGGTGTTATTTTTACAAGGAGTCATGATATAAAATCTAAATATTGAATTCCGCAACTTTAGTGTCGATAAATTCCAACACAAAAGAAATATATATCCAACTTCTAAAATATTTTTTATCTCAGTTTTTTATGATATATCTAAATATGTTCTGGTATTAACAGAGCAATGTCATATCGACATCTGAAAAATTATTTAGTTGATCATTTTTTTAAATGAAAAGTAATAAATAATTCAGTCAGTTGGGACAATATAACCTTACAAAACTTATTAAAAAACAGAAATATAAAACATTTAACATATCAAAAATAAAACATGAACCATCCCTCAAATGCCAGGAGCATTGTTCTCTCTTTTTTTTCTAAGGTATTCGTTTCGTAATCATTAAAAATCAAGGAGATAATGATTATTTTAGGACAACATGTTAAAAAATGTATGAGGTTATACAACATTATAGAATGGAAATCAAAGATCATTTGCATAATGTAGAATTCAATTTTATGGCCATGTGATATTTGCTTTGCTTTATCGAGTCTTTTGTTTTTTTTAGCACTCATTATGTTTTACTTGGTTAAGTAGTTACGATGTTTCATGCCTACTGAATTTTTGGTAGGATAATCACATTTGTCCATTCACTAATAAACGAGTATGGCAGTGGGCCACCAGTATATTTTCAACAAAAAGGTAAAACTTCTACCATCATAGTGCAGTAAATTCATGGCTGTATGTTTTCCAAGATAACTGTCCTGTTGAGTGCAGTTAATATTGAAATGTTGTACCATTTCGTTTTATGTTACATACAAAAAATGGATAGTTCAAATCGGGAGAATATTTAGAGTTATTATATTTGTACTTTTGTTAATATGTATAAAGTATAGAAGTGTACCTGCTCAATAAAACATCATATTGCATAGTTTATTATGATAAATCATCATATTGCACACTTACTTTGATTGACATTTCCATGCCACGCCCCTTCGACAACCACTCCTCCTTTGTTTGTCATCATTGACTTAACCTATGTCAATCAAATATAATAAAACAATAATGGCATTTCTATACTCGATCAATATTGGGTTTAACGGAGCGCAAAAGATAATATTAAACTCGGGTAAACCCTCGTTCAATATTGCTTTATGGCTCCGTTTAACTCCATATTGATCTCGTGGAAGTGCCATCACTGTATAATATTGTAATCTTTTGTAACTTTCAATCTTTCATGATGAACATTGAAGCAGCAATACCGAATGGAGCTTCATTTTATTGATATTTTTTCTTTATGACCCTATCAAGTTAATTTGTAGATTCTCATCCATATGTAACAAAAAATCTTAGGTCGGTGGGAAGGTTTTATCTTATTTATTTTTTTTACTGATTTTCACTAGAATTGATAGGAATTTTAAGAAAATTTCTGATAAATTGAAAATAAAAAAAAAATGAGCTTAAATAAAAATGGTCGGGTGGGGATGAGAATCTAGATCTATTAATTAATTTGGTATGGTCTATTCGAAGAAGAATAGTATTTCACTTGTAGCTAAAAGATCCATAAACTACTAGCTATTAACTAACAGATATTCACACACAGAAACATCATCCTTCCATAGAATGCAAACAGCGCACTAAGGAAATCAGTTGTATCCTGTGATTACATACAATCAAACTCTAGGAGTGCTCAGACATCCAAATGGACCGATGGAAACAGTTCAAAGCAAGATGGGCGTTGGAGCACTTGAGGCCAAACTATATTAACTTGAACAAAGGGAAAACAGAATGGTGTTAGAGATATTGCAGTTAGAGATATTGCAATTCGAGCCATCGATGTTCTACTGTATAATTACTGAGACAGTTTAACAAAACCCTGAGATATTATGCTGTCCTTCAAAAACTAAGTATGGTGATGAACATTTGTTTATTTCAATGAATGGTTTGC
>MJUU01000350.1:774-10804 GCA_002080025.1 Modiolus philippinarum | reverse complement strand
CAACCTCCGGACCCCCCCCCCCTAATCCATTTTCTCTTTTTTGACATCGACTGCAGTACTTATATAAAGCAAGTATGAATTGTCCGGGATGCTGCACCCTATATTCCGAAAGAAAAAACATGGGCTATGCATTACGCTGCGCCGTCTGAGAACTGAAAAAAATGAAAATGTATAATATGGAATCGGTGTTTTGTTTTATCCGAATAAAAACGATAGAGACGGAATTATTGATATGTTTTTCTACTGCGGAAAAGTAAACATGCTTTGCTCCGTTTCTGGATCATATACTTTTCTTGGGTATCTGCTATGACGGCTGGGTTTTGGGAGAGTAAGCATGTAATGGTCCGTTTGTGGCACATCTGCTTTTAGTGGGATATCTCTTCTGACGACTGTTCCTCGGAAGTATCAGCATATTGTGTTCCGTTTTGTAGCACATGTGCTTGAAGTGGGATATCTTCTCTGACGGCTCTTTCGGAAGATTTAACATGCTTCTCTCCGTTTTCGGATCACGTGCTTGTGGTGTAATAACTGTTTTGACTGCTGTGCTTCTCAAAAGTAAGCATATTGTGCTCCGTTTGTGGCACATGTGCTATCAGTGGGATATCTGCTATGAAGACTCGGTTTGAAAGAATAAGCATGATATACTCAAGTTTGTAGCACATGTGCTTTTGTAGGAGAAATGTTCTGACGGCTGTGCTTCGGAACAGTAAACATGCTCTGCTTTTTTAGGAACACGTGCTATAGGTGGAATATCTGCTTTGACGGCTCTGCTTCTGAAGAATAAGCATGTTGTGCTCGGTTTTGTGGCACACGTGCTTGAAGTGGGAGGTCTACTCTGACGGCTCTGTTTGGGAAGAGTAAACATTTATGCTCCGTTTTAGCATATATGACCTTTCTGAGATATCTGTGTTGACGGCCCTACTTCGGAAGTGTAAGCATATTGCAATCCGCTTATGGAACATGTGCTTAAATGGGATACCTGCTGTGAAGGCTATGCTTTGGAAGATTTAACATGCTATGCTCTGTTTTCGGAACATGTGCTTTTGGTGGGATATCTGCTCTGACGGCTGTGGTTCGGAGGAGTAAGTATGTTGTACTTCGATTGTGGCACATGTGTTTTCACTGGGATATCTGCTATGATGGCTTTATTTTGAGGTATAAGAATGTTGTGCTCCGCTTGTGGCACATATTCTTGTAGTGGAATATCTACTCTAACGGCTTTTTTGAAAAAATAGACATGTGCTCCGGGTTTTTTTTTTTTTTGGAAATGTGCTATTTTCCTGGATACCTGATCTTACGCCTCTACTTCTGCAGTGTAGGCATATTGTGTTCCGTTTGTGGCACATGGTACTTTTGTAGGGATATCTGCTCTGAAGGTTGTATTTCGGAAGTGTTAGAAATACTGTGCTCGCTTGTGGAACATGTGCTTGTTGTTGGATATTTGCTCTGACGTCTCTGCTTCGGAAGAGTAAAAATACTGTGCTCCGTTTTTAGCACATATACTTCTAGTGGAATATCTGCTCTGATGGCTTTGCTTCGGAAGAGTTAGCATATTCTGGTGTGTTTGTAGCACGTGTGCTTTTGGTGGGAAGAAATGTACTCCCATGGCTTTGCTTTAGAAAAGTAAGCATGCTCTGTTCTGTTTGTTGAACGTGTGCATTTATAGGATAACTGTTCTGATGGATCTGCTTCGGAAGAGCATGTATTCTCTGCTCCGGTTTCTGCACGCCTGCTCTTGGTGGGATAGCCGATCCGACGGATCTGCGTCGGAAGAGTAAGCCTACCATGCTACGATTGTTGCATTTGCGTTTTTTTTGGGTCATCTACTCCCACGCCGCCAACGGCTCTGCTTCAGAAAGATAGGTATGCTCTGCTCTGTTTATGACACGTGTGCTTTGGATGGATATCTGCCCTGAAAGCATTGCTCAGGAAGGGGAGGCATTGTATGGTCCATAGCAGAACTCTTGTTATTGATGCAATATGGCTCTATTTAGAGATGTTCTTAAAAGAATACTCATATTTCAGACTGTTCTGCCCTCTATGTGGCAGCGGATTTTCTGTAAACTTAGGTACAGGATGTTAAACATGTAACCAAAACAGGTGCTACAGGAAAAAAATACATGTTACAAAAAACCTCCAACAAAGAAAATAAGAAAGGATAAAAATACTTCCATAATGAGCAAAACCTTGAAGTTTTACTTCTCAACATTGAATTATCTGTAATAAAAACAAAAGACAAAGAATAGCGTAACGCTAGAAATAACAGAACTGACAAAGAATCATCTGGATATCTCTGTAAATTCTAAAGGAAAAAAAAGATGAATAGTATCTTTAAACAAATTTTTTTTTAAATTCTATCTGAGAAAAGATCAAAGTAAAAAAAAAGCTGAGAATATAAGATATGAAAAAAAATGATGTGTCACCAGAAAAAAGTGTAAATAAAAAAATGAAGTGATAAGAGACAAAAACTTGTTACAAAAACAAATAAATCTGACATGATGAAAGGAAAAACAGATAAATACATAAAGAATGAAATGATTTTTTATAATGAAATTAAACAAAAATAAAAAATAACCTTCTAAAAATATAATGAAAAAGAAACCGGTAAAGAGACAAGAAATAAATGGAGAAATAAAATAAATTGGTGAAAGAAGGACAGTAAATAATAGAATGTTTTCCACTGCATAAATTTCTTAAAACAGTTCACCGCTCATCAAGAGCAACATAAACTGTTGAATGTAAGGAGTGTTCACTTTTGCTTGCATCTCAAGTGAATTATTCCAAATGTATTCACTATGAATGAAATCAGAACGATTTCTACCGCCGTTATTCACAGTGATTACAGTTCGGAACAGTTCATTTCAAATACAATAAAAGTGAACTCTTCCAACATTTAGCATAGCTTCAAGATGAAGACCGGTGATTCGGGAAAGAAGGCGGCTCAAGTCGAATCGTGGAATTATTTTTGTCAAATTACGCCTATAGATTCCAAGCCAAAATTAAACGGAGGCGGGTGCAACCTCAAGAACCCCCCCCCCCAAATCCAATTTCTCTTCTCCATATTTGACATCGACTGCAGTACTTATATAAAGCAAGTATGAACTGTCCGGGATGCTGCACCCTATATTCCGAAAGAAAAAACATGGGCTATGCCTTACGCTGCACCGTCTGAGAACTGAAAAAAAAATGAATATGTATAATATGAAATCGGCGTTTTGTTTTATACGAATAAAAACGCTAGAGACGGAATTATCGAATATAGTGCGTAAAATGATTTAGTTTATATGTTTCATTTCTGTGTCAATTTCTTGAATTTCTCAACTTTTGTTTGCGTCTGAAAAACAAGAATATGCTTGATAAGTATATTATGTACAGAAAGAGCCGCTATGATATTTCCTTGGAAAATTGTATTAAGGCCAGGTAAAAAGTGTATGAATTTGCCTGTCTGCTGAATTCTCTAGTCTTATTGACACTGACGCACTAATTCTGTTAACTGTCAACGGAAATAATTCAACGAAAAAATACCAAAATTCAAAAAAATGAACAACAACAAAAAGAAAATAAATAAAAGAAATTAAAACTTAATTAATAAAAAATTTTAAAAAATAGATAAATAAATGAACAAAAGGCAAGAACAAAATATGTATGCAGCGCACAGAAAGATATTACACAAAAGCATATGGACATTTTCATTAATGCTACGATTCCAAAAAGTTCATTGATAGAGGATTATTTGCAGGTGTGCGGTAATGATGTTAATTTCCAAGCAGTTAGTTACATTGTACAAAGTTTTCACCTATCGGCCAATAAATTCTCGGCAATCGGATAGATATAAACAATATGAAAAACTAACAATCTATCTCAATTAAATTGTACAGGCACCACAAGCATAAAATGAAGTTAGCACAACTAGAATGAATACTCACATTTCAAAATTGGGCTCTGCTCCGTTTCTTACACGTGTGCTTTTATTGGGGTATCTGCTCTGATGGCTGTGCTCTGAAAGATTATACATGTTCTGATCCGTTTTAGGAACATGTGCTGTTTTGTGGGTACTGTGCTTCGGACGAGTAACCATGTTGTGCTTTATTTCAGGTGTGGCACATGCGCTTTTAGTGGGATATCTGCTCTGACGGCTCTGTTTCTGAAGATTAAACATGCTATGCTCCTTTCTTTGTACGGTACCTTTTGTAGGATATATGCTCTGACGTCTGTGCTTTTGAAAAGTAAACATGTTTTTCTCCGTTTGTGGCACATATGCTTCAAGTGTTATATCTGCTCTGACAACTATTTATTGGAAGTGTAAGCATGTTGTGTTCCGTTTTGAAGCACATGTGGGATATCTGCTCTGACGACTGTGCTTCGGAAGAGTGAACATATTGTGCTCCCTTACAGGCGTGATACATATGCTTCTAGTGGCATATCTGTTTTGACATCTCTGCTTCGTACGATTTAACATGTTATGTTCCGTTCGTGGTACGTTTGCTTAAGTAGGATATATGCTCTCACGGCTGTGCTGCGACGGAAAAGTAAACATGGTTTGCTCCGTTTCTGGAACGTATACTTTTGTTGGGTATCTGCTATGACGGCTGCGTTTTGGAAGAGTAAGCATGTTATGGTCCGTTTGTGGTGCATGTGCTTTTATTTGGATATCTGTTCTGACAACTGGTCCTCGGAAGTGTCAGCATATTGTGCTCCGTTTTGTAGCACATGCGCTTGAAGTGGGATATCTGCTTTGACGGTTCGCTTCTCAAGAGTAAGCATATTGTGCTCCCTTTGTTGCACATGTGCTTTCAGTGGGATATCTGCTATGACGACTCGGTTTGAAAGAATAAGCATGATATACTCAAGTTTGTAGCACATGTGTTTTTGTAGGAGTAATGTTCTGACGGCTGTGCTTCGGAAGAGTTTAACATGCTATGCTTTTTTTTCGGAACACGTGCTTTACGTGGGATATCTGCTTTGACGGCTCTGCTTCTGAAAAATAAACATATTGTGCTCGGTTTTGTGGTACATGTGCTTGAAGTGGGATGTCTACTCTGACGGCTGTGCTTTGAAAGAGTAAGCATGCTATGCTTTTATTCGGAACACTTGTTATAGGTGGAATATCTGCTTTGACGGCTCTGCTTCTGAAGAATAAGCATGTTGTGCTCGGTTTTGTGGCACACGTGCTTGAAGTGGGTTGTCTACTCTGACGGCTCTGCTTGGGAAGAGTAAACATGTTATGCTCCGTTTTAGCATATATGACCTGTCTGACATATCTGTACTGACGGCTCTACTTCGGAAGTGTAAGCATATTGCAATCCGCTTGTGGAACAAGTGCTTAAATGGGATACCTGCTGTGAAGGCTATGCTTCGGATGATTTAACATGCTATGCTCTGTTTTCGGAACATGTGCTTTTTGTGGAATATCTGCTATGACGGCTGTGGTTCGGAAGAGTAAGTTTGTTGTACTTCGTTTCTGGCAAATGTGCTTTTGGTGGGATATCTGCTCTGACGGCTTTATTTTGGGAGTGTACGCATGGTTTTCTCCGTTAGTTGCACACATGCTTGTAGTGGGATATCTGCTGTGACGGCTCTTTTGGAAGATTTAACTTGCTATGCTCCATTTTTAGAACATGTGATTTTGGTTGGATATTTCCTCTAACGGCTGTGCCCTGTAAGAGTGAGCAAGTTGTACTCCGTTTGTGGCACATGTGCTTTAGTAGGATATCTGCTCTGACGGCTGTATTTCGGAAGTGTAAGGATGTTGTGTCCCGCTTGTGGCACATATACTTGTAGTGAAATATCTGCTCTGACGGCTTTTTCGGAAGAATAAACATGTTGTGTTTTTTTTCTGGAACTTATGCTTTTTCCTGGATACCTGATCTTACGCCTCTACTTCTGAAGTGTAAGCTTATTGTGATCCGTTTGTGGCACATGTCATTTTGTAGGGATATCTGCTCTGACGACTGAATTTCGAAGTGTAAGCATAATGTGCCCCGTTTGAGGCAAATGTGATTTTGTAGGAATATCTTCTCTGACGGCTGTCTTTCGGAAGTGTAAGCACACTGTGCTCGCTTGTGGAACATATGCTTGTAGTTGGATATTTGCTCTGACGGCTCTGTTTCGGAAGAGGAAAATACTGTGCTCCGTTTTTAGCACATAATATAATGGAATATCTGCTCTGACGGCTTTGCTTCGGAAGAGTTAGCATATTCTGGTGCGTTTGTATCATGTGTCCTTTTGTTGGGAGGAAATGTACTCCGATGGCTCTGCTTTAGAAAAGTAAGCATGCTCTGTTCTGTTTGTTGAACGTTTGCATTTGTAGGATATCTGTTCTGGTGAATCTGCTTCGGAAGAGCAAGAATTCTCTTCTCTGGTTTTTGCACGCCTGCTCTCGGTGGGATAGCCGATCCGACGGATCTACTTCGGAAAAGTAAGCCTACCATTCTACAATTGTTGCACTCGCGTTTTTAATGGGTCATTTACTCCCACGCCGTCCATGGCTCTGCTTCAGAAGGATAAGTATGCTCTGCTCTGTTTATGGCACGTGTGCTTTGGAGGGATGTCTGCTCTGAAAGCATTGCTCAGGAAGGGGAGGCATTATATGGCCCATAGCAGTACTCTTGTTATTGATGCAATATGGCTCTATTTAGGGATGTTCTGAAAAGAATACACATATTTCAGACTGTTCTGCCCTCTATGTGCCAGTGGATTTTCTGTAAAATTAAGTATGGGATGTAAAACAGCTGCTATGGGAAAGAAAAAATACATGATACAAAAAACCTGCAACAAAGAAAATACGAAATGATAAAAATACTTCCATAATGAGCAAAACCTTGAAGTTTACTTCTCAACATTGAATTATCTGTAATAAAAACAAAAGACAAAACTAGCATAACGCTAAAAATAACAGAACTGACAAAGAATCATCTGGATACACAACTGTATCTCTGTAAATTCTAAAGAAAAAAAATGACGAATAGTGTCTTTAAACAAAATTTTTAAAAAAATGAATTATCTGTAATATAAAACTAGCATAACGCTAAAAATAACAGAACTGACAAAGACTCATCTGGATATCTCTGTAAATTCTAAAGAAAAAAAAAAGATGAATAGTACCTTTAAACAAAATATAAAAGATGGATATCTGAGAAAAGATCAAAGTAAAAATAGGCCGAGAATAAAAGATTTGAATAAAAAATGATGTGTCACCAGAAAAAAGTGTAAATAAAAAAATGAAGTGATAAGACACAAAAACTTGTTACAAAAAACAAATAAATCTGACATGATGAAAGAAAAAACAGATAAATATATAAAAAATGAAATAATATTTGATAATAAAATAAAACAAAAATAAAAAAAAACTTCTAAAAATATAATGAAAAAGAAACCTGTAAAAAAAACAAGAAATAAATGGAGAAATAAAATAAATTGGTGAAAAGACAGTAAACAATTGAATGTTTTCCACTGCATCAATTTCTTAAAACAGTTCACCGCTCATCAAGAGCAATATAAACTGTTGAATGTAAGGAGAGTTCACTTTTGCTTGCATGTCAAGTGAATGTGTTCACTATGAATGAAATCAGAACGAGTCCGAGTCTCTTTTTCTACCGTTATTCACAGTGATTACAGTTCGGAACAGTTCATTTCAAATACAATAAAAAGTGAACTCTTCCTACATTTAGAACAGCTTCAAAAGGGGGACCGGTGATTCGGGAAAAAGGGCGGCTCAGTCGAATCGTGGAATTATTTTTGTCAAATTATGCCTAAAGATTCCAGGCGAAAATTAGAATGTCTTTCCAGAGCAGAGGCGGATGCTACCTCCGGACCCCCCCCCCCAAAAAAAAATCCAATTTCTCTTTTCCATATTTGACATCGACTGCAGTACTTATATACAGCAAGTATGAACTGTCCGGGATGCTGCACCCTATATTCCGAAAGAAAAAAATGGGCTATGTCTTACGCTGCACCGTCTGAGAACTGAAAAAATGAAAATGTATAATATGAAATCGGCGTTTTGTTTTATGCGAATAAAAACGCTAGAGACGGAATTATTGATATTTTTTTTGTACCTGTTCTGGTTGTGGTCGAATATAGTGCGTAAAATGATTTAGTTTATATGTTTCATTTCTGTGTCAATTTCTTGAATTTCTCAACTTTTGTTTGCGTCTGAAAAACAAGAATATGCTTGATAAGTATATTATGTACAGAAAGAGTCGCTATGATATTTCCTTGGAAAATTGTATTAAGGCCAGGTTAAAAAGTGTATGAATTTGCCTGTCTGCGAAATTCTCTAGTCTTATTGACACTAACGCACTAATTCTGTTAACTGTCAATGAAAATAATTCAACGAAAAGTTACCAAAAGTTACAAAACATGAACAACAACAAAAAAGAAAAAAATAAGTAGAATCAAAACTAAATAAACAAAAAAGATAAAAAATAGATAAATAAATAAGCAAAAGACAAAAAGAACGAAAAAAACATGTATGCAGTGTACAGAAAGATATTACAAAAAAATATGGACATTTTCATTAATGCTACGATTCCAAAAAGTTCATTGATAGAGGATTATTTGCAGGTGTGCGGTAATGATGTTAATTTCCAAGGAGTTAGTTACATTGTACAAAATTTTCACCTATCGGCCAATAAATTCTCGGCAATCGGATAGATATAAACAATATGAAAAACTAACAATCTATCTCAATTAAATTGTAGAGGCACCACAAGCATAAAATGAAGTTAACACAACTAGAATGAATACTCACATTCCAAAATTGAGCTCTGCTCCGTATTGGGGTATCTACTCTGATGGCTGTGCTCTGAAAGATTAGACATGCTATGCTCCGTTTTTGGAACATGTGCTTTTTGGTGGATACTGTGCTTCGGACGAGTAAGCATGTTGTGCTCCATTTCAGGTGTGGCACATGCGGTTTAAGTGGGATGTCTGCTCTGACGGCTCTGTTTTTGAAGATTAAACATGTTATGCTTATTTCTTGGTACGGCTCCTTTTGTAGGATATATGCTCTGACGTCTGTGCTTTTGAAAAGTAAACATGTTTTTCTGCGTTTCTGGCACATGTGCTTTAAGTGTGATATCTGCTCTGACAACTATTCTTTGGAAGTATAAGCGTATTGTGTTCCGTTTTGAATCACATGTGCTTTTACTGGGATATCTGCTCTGACGACTGTGCTTCGGAAGAGTAAACATATTGTGCTCCATTACAGGTGTGACACTTATGCTTCTAGTGAGATATCTGTTTTGACATCTCTGCTTCGTACGATTAAACATGCTATGCTCCGTTCGTGGTACGTTTGCTTAAGTAGGATATATGCTCTCAGGGCTGTGCTGCGAAAAAGTAAACATGCTTTTCTCCGTTTTTAGAACATATACTTTTCTTGGGTATCTGCTATGACGGCTGCGTTTTGGGAGAGTAAGCATGTAATGTTCCGTTTGTGGCACATCTGCTTTTAGTGGGATATCTCTTCTGACGACTGTTCCTCGGAAGTGTCAGCATATTGTGTTCCGTTTTGTAGCACATGTGCTTGAAGTGGGATATCTTCTCTGACTGCTCTTTCGGAAGATTTAACATGCTTCTCTCGGTTTTCAGATTACGTGCTTGTGGTGTAATATCTGCTTTGACTGCTGTGCTTCTCAAAAGTAAGCATATTGTGCTCCGTTTGTGGCACATGTGCTATCAGTGGGATATCTGCTATGAAGACTCGGTTTGAAAGAATAAGCATGATATACTCAAGTTTGTAGCACATGTGCTTTTGTAGGAGAAATGTTCTGGCGGCATTGCTTCGGAACAGTAAACATCCTGTGCTTTTTTCCGGAACACGCGCTTTATGTGGAATATCTACTTTGACGGCTCTGCTTCTGAAGAATAAGCATATTGTGCTCGGTTTTGTGGCACATGTGCTTGAAGTGGGATGTCTACTCTGACGACTGTGCTTTGGAAGAGTAAGCATGCTATGCTTTTTTTCGGAACACGTGCTATTGGTGGAATATCTGCTTTGACGGCTCTGCTTCTGAAGAATAAGCAT
>MJUU01000344.1:86408-109562 GCA_002080025.1 Modiolus philippinarum | reverse complement strand
CTTTCAGATCTAGTGACCTTAACATTTAAAATACGATGATTCTTCACCAAACCCTTCGGGAAGTTTTGAGCTTTATTTTACTTCCGTAGTGCGACAGTGTTTTACCAGCAGACTAGGCTCCTTGAGCTAGCCGGCAGTGCAGTGGCGAGCAGTCCTTGACCCATCTTTCAAAATTACGTATTGTAATTTGCTCTCCTTTCAAGATTTTTGTCATGGAGTTTGTAGTCTACATGTACCTGTATTGGGTTTTATTCGTATGTCTATTCAACTATAGGGAACGGGATAGAAAAAGGGGGGGGTTGGGTACCCATAAACCAGTTTAACCCTACCGGCTTTTGCTAGTGCCGGTGCCATGTCCGGCTGTACCGAGTTCCTATCGTTGTTTACGTTTGTCTTTTGTCTTATTCGTGTTCCTTATAGCCGATTGTGGCATGTAATTATAATTTTCAGCCATTGTAGATGTTTCCTGTTATCATTTTTTTATATGTATGTTTCCCATGAATCAATTTCCTATGTGTGTCATTGTATATAAAGAAAAGGGTTTTCACTTATTTTAGCCTTAGCATATTTTTTGTATAAAGGACTACTTGTCAGATATGTTCAGGTTGACAGCACTTAAGCAACAAATGAAAGTTTGAGGAAATTTTCGTTGGCTTTGTCTGTCCGTCTGTCACCTTTGACCTTCAGGTAAAAAAAAACCTGTATTTTAGCATTAGGTATCAAATAGATGTTTTTTTCTTTTTGTTAGACTGAAGGTATTTGCTATATGTGTCTTGAAGTCTATCACAACACAGAGACTTGCTCCCGACCTAGCAAAAAAAAATATTTACCATCAAACACTCGCAGAAAAATTTCCGGGATATGTATTTGATATTTTTCCTAGCCGGGAACAAGTTTGTTTACTATCAAATATGAATCTTGGAGAAAAATCTACCAGCTTCATATTTGATAGTAAACATTTTTTTTCTTGGTCGCTTAAAGTCCATGTAATCAAAATAAGTTGTGTCTTTGCATACACGAGTGACAAAGTGACCTATTTCAGAGTTTTGATTTTGTTATACGTGTTCAGATTTCAGTTTTCAATTAATTTATCAAACAGAGGTTGTCTTGACAGTCGTTGTTCTATTTTGCATTTTTTTTCGAATTTGGCGTTTATATGTATTGGCTTCAGTTCTTAGCATTCACATGTATGTAATGGCTTTTGACTATCGTGCTTGAGATTCAAACTTAGCAGAATCTGTCTCTTTTTCAAGATACTGCACTGAAATATTTAACGCCAATCTGGAAACGACAGAGACCAGACAAAAATTGGTAGAAAGGGCTTACACTGACTTCAGATTGACCGATGTTTTGCTTCCTGGTTTGGACCGTTGATTATTTTATTTTTTTTATTTATTTGTTTTCAATTTAATTTTTTTTTTAATTTTGCTATTTTTGGATATAGATAGTAGTGGTGACAAAGATCCAAGAAAAATTCGAAACGGATACCAAATGTCATTTTTTACAAAAGATCTTTCAGTTACTCATCAGTCAAGTTTTGGAATAATTTACCATTTAGCAGTAAAAATGGTAAAAACCTACAATCATTCAAATCATCTTGTTTTTCCTATTTTTTTTAGACTGGAGACTCTTCAAATGAGGTTCATTGAATTAATATTATAATAATATATGTATATTTTTGTGTTATTATATTTTACATTTGCATTATTGTTTTTAAAGCATTTACTTACTTACATACTTACCATTTCACAATACAATAACGCCTTGTCAAGCTTGAAATAAAGGTTTTGATACTCTTCCACAAAAATATTCAATATACAAGAAAAAAAAACAACAATTAAAAACAAAACAAAAACAACTGATACAAAAACAGAAAACAATAAAAACCAATAAAAAAACAATTAAAAAAAACAAAAACAAAAAACGCATGCACTTACACACACAAACAAACACATAACCAAAAAGCAAAATAAAAGCAGCAAAGCATGTCAGTACTCACCTAATCCTGGTACTGCCAAAATGACAACCTGGACAAATGTTTTAACAAACATATGGGAATCCATAGCAAAGGCAGATTCAAATATGAGAACTGGCAAGAATATGTGGAGTATAAGGTGTGGATTAGAGTCCACCACCTGGGCATATATTTGAATATCTGTACTGTGTTTGGAAACAAGTCCAAACAGGATCCCAAGAACGAGCAGAACTACAGTATAAGGCAAACGTATTCTTAATCCTTGTAGAAGTCGTCTAACCAAAGCTGAAATATATCAAAATTATGCAAAATTAACAATAAAATATCAGTAAACGAAGCCAGCAATAATTTATTCTACTGGTCACAATATCCAATGTTCATTGCTTTGTGTCATCTAGTATCAATGTTTGTTACTTAACCGTACAATTCATAACAAGAGGAATTTCTTTCATAAAGACAGTATATCTTACCCAGAGGTAAACCCTGAATACCGAAAATGTACACTTTTTGAAAATCTGCAATATTTAGCCTTCCTTTGAAGTGGCCTATATCTGAAAGTTGGAGGCGACATCCTGCTCGGGCCAAATGGGGTACTTTGTTGGTAGATATTTTACATAATAATGAGTAAGTTCCACAACTGGTAATGTTAGCATAGATTATCAAAAATCAAAATTAAAGTAACCACATTTCTGACATATGAATAAATTGTCTGCGAAATATAAACATTCTATCTTAAAAACTGCTCCGGACGAATGGGGTATCCTGTATGCAGATATATTGACTTAACTGGTAATTTTGGTAAAAATCAAAATCAAATTTACATGCACACCTTTGATATATGTACAAATGGTCTGCAAAATATATACCTTCTATCTCAAACACTGTAGGAGATTTGCTCTGGACAAATGATCCACACTTTCGGCAAATATTTGACGCCTTGAAATATGTGAAGATATAATTTGAAGTTGAGAAAATTGTGTACTCGTCTATTTTACATATTTTAAAGGGACCTATGACCAAGAAAATATGATCCATTTGCAGAAGTATTGAACTATGTGTGCATTGGTAAAACGCAAGGATATCGAATGCCTCTGAAAACTGAAGCTGTTAGGTACTCCTGTAAGTTTAAAACAACCATTATTTTAAGGCATTATGTACAAAAGACACAACACCGTAAGAAAGTACTATAAACTAACGTGAAGGTATTTTTATGTTTGTATTTTCAATAACGGGGAACTTTTAGACACGTAACAAGTACAAAAATACAGTTAAAATTTTACCAGTTTAACAAAATTATCTTAAACAAATAGAATACCATAAATATTTCAACAACGAGTGAGCGAATGCAAATAATACTCGCCCTAATCGTTCCTTTTCACAACGTTAAAAATTTCTGTAGTAGGCACTTAAAGCCGTCTTTAGTTTGCGGTGGTGTGTAAGCAGTTTTCTCATTAATTTGAAGTTTAAATAATAATGTCCTAATAATCCAAAATTTAATAAATATTTACACCAGATCTATCCCAACGAGCTTGAAATTTAAGACTACTGATACACCTACTCAAGCTTCGTACATGGATCTTTTGTTATACATTGAAATCCAAGCTATAACAAAACGTGATGATTTAAACTCTTCCCTTTCTTAGCAACAATATATCTACTGTCCAGCCTATGCAGGGTATATTTAAGCAATAACAGTACATTATTTGAATACCCGATGACGTAAATCAGGCGACGCGAAGCGGAACCTTTAAACGGATGTTTAGATTGACGCCCTCAGGTATTCAAATAATGTACTGTTATTGCGATTATAATGCAACAAAACAATTTCATGCTCAATTTTAGACTCGTGAATTTGTATAACCATATTAGATGCCAGACTAAACAGGATGTAGATGGTGGAAATGGCGGTCAGTTTTAACCAATCAAAACCTCCGTTATATAAATGCTGCATTAGATTTCAGAACTGACTCGTTATACTGTTGAGCATGTAGTTTATACAGTGAATTTTTAACAGAGTCAAAAATAATGTCCCAAAAGCTGCTAAGTCAGCAATTTGTTAAGCCTTTTTACTTTCATTCAGATAAAAATTTTATGGCCGTCATATGATGTCATTGGAAGATATGACGTGTTGCTGTCCCAAACGAAAACGGACATTTTCAGCTTGATTTCACATCTTTGCCGGTTTTGACTAAAATTAACACTGGATTTACTCATTGATAGTGTGACAGGTGCCGCCAGGGGAGCAGTACATGTTTACTCTTCAGGAACACCTGATGTCACTCCTGGCTTCATGAGAGTTCCCATGTGTTTCTAATTACGTGACTTGTGGCTGTCTACTTGTCTTTGTCTTTTTGTGTTTTAATTATTGCCATGTCTCTGGATTTGACTGATTTTTGTAATACCTCTTCCCTTGTTCTTTTGGTATTCTACTGCCGTTGTTACATTAAACATATTTTATTCGCAAAAACAAATTTGCAAAAGGGATTGGAAAAAAGTTGCAAAACATTATGAAACGTTTTGTAACTTTTGTGAGAAATTCAGCATTGGGACATAAAGTGTGACAACTTATGTGGAAAATAAAAGTGCATAAAATAATTTTAATATGAGCATAAACTCATTGCTTTACATTTGAAGATTTATAAAATATTAGGTTTAAGATAGTTATGACAAGTGCAATAAAAAATTGCAATTTCATCTGCGCTATGATCATGTGTTGCGTATGTAACATCGTGTCCTTGTGAAATTATTTTAATTCACGCTGCTTGTTTTTTTTTTTTTTTTTTTTTTTTTTTTTTTTCATGCCAGATTTATAACCTACAAACTACCCTTGATTTTTTTTCCAAAATCAACATATTTCAGATATTTTTCAAAGCTACAATGTGAGGATACTTTTTTTACGCCATACATGAAATTGATTTTTTTAAATTCTAAAACAAATGATTACTTAACTTGGGCAGTAACAAAAAATTAAATGCTTGATTTAATTTCAGAGAATATAACAAGTGTATTTTATGCATAAAAGGCCGTCATGAGAGTCTGACATTCCTAGCCCTATGAATTAGTGTTACAATTGTCTTCAGGGATCCTTTAGTTCCCTCTAATTATTTGTACATCGATTTTGGCCCAAATTTGTGTCATCCTTTCAGCCTGTCATTAATTTAAGTTTCTATAACTGACAAATTTAAATTAACAGTAAAAACGCATTATGCTAACGTCACAATTACCATTTGTAACATGTATTTTCCTTTTAAAAATACATTTCATTACAAATGATTTCAAATGTCAAGAATAGAGATCATGAAAAAGCCAAAAATATATATGGTTAGAAAGAATTAAAGTATATTGAGTTACATATACTGAGGCACAGGACCCGCTAGTTCTGGTGGTGTTGAACTGTAAGCACTGGTGTAGGGGTACTTCAACTAGGTTGTTGAGGATCCTGTAAAACATTACTGTTCGGCATCTGGCTCGCCGTTCTTCTAATGCGTCCCAACGTAGTTGGTTCAACATCCTGGTGACACATCCAGGGTCTCGACTGGAGTAATCTCCAGTGACAATCTGAGCAGCTTGACGTTGGACTCGTTCCAGTGCGTTGATTTACTGGAGGGTATATAGATCCCATACTGTAGCTGTATACTCAAGAATTGGTCGAACAAAGTGGTGTAGGTTTGGGCTTTGACGTCTAAAGGACAGCCTCTCAAATTCCTACGTAAAAAACCTACTGCTCTGCTGGCTTTGGCTGTTGTCTGCTGGATATGATCATTCCAGGAAAGGTCTTTACTAATGCTTCGCTCTATATGTCGAAATGTACATTGATAGTAAAATAGGAAATTGACGATATATATATGTTATATTAGTACAAAATAGCAAAAATAAATGGCCAATATTAAAAAAATGGAGTAAATATTATAAAAAGGGGAGGAACCATGAACTTGACTTGAGTTTTGTGGTAAACAACTTACAAACCTAGTTTGTAGACAGTATGTTATTTTGTTCAAAAGTTAAAAGTCAAAAACCCTTAAATTCGCAAAATTTCAAAGTTTAAAGGGGCATAACTCATAAACCCCTTGGACCTCTGAACCTAAAATCGAACTTGACCTGAGTTTTGTGGTAAACAGTCTACATACCAAGTTTAAAGACCTTATATTATTTCATTCACAAGTTATCAGGGGACGGACGGACGGACGGACAGACCGATGGATGGACACACGACTGAGGGTATCGCATAATACCTCGCCACTACGTGTGCCGGAGTATAAAAATTCAAAATCAACACTTTACAATGTTGACAGAACACTTTCAAAGAGTTGTCGGACTTCGCACACAGTCACAGAGCACAGTCAGCGAAAATGATTTTTCTCCTCAAGACGTAAAATAACCATAGAGAAAGACACCCGACACAGAATGTCCAGTCACGGGACAAGCGAGAGACTCCCATTGATTTTTACCTGTTTTTTTCTTCCTTATCGATCTGAGTGAAAATTTTGAAAAATCTCGCATGATCACACTCATGGCAATTTCCCAAAGCCACTGCTCCATACCAAGTACCAACATTGTTAAATCAACCGAGCGGAAAAAATGGAATCATTAAAAGAGTAGCATAAAAATATTCAGACGTACTTTAGTACATCACCTACCCCCAACAGCACAACAGCAAAATATGAAAAACAAAGTTGCAGACTGCTTTGCATTTTCGGTAGGATTGGGTAACTGGTCTGTGTCATTAACACAAGGATCTGCTGATAAATTCATTATAATTCCTCAAGACATTTCCGCACAATGTTAAACATAAAACATATTCATTCAATTTCCAGAGTTATAGAATTCCAGGTTCTTGTCAACTTTACGAATGTGTTTACACCGGAAGTGAAATAATGTGTATGACGTCAGACGTTGATTTACGTTTCAATGACAACTTTTTGGGGGAAAATACTTCATTTGCATATAAAATGTGGATGAAGCGGGAGAATCGCGCTTTTCACTATAAAACAAATCTTTCACAACTCGCACCCACTCTCGTGAAATAAAAAAAAAGATCGCGATTTTTTATTCTTTCGCAGTCGCCAGTACTTCTTCTGTGACATCTAAATTGTTGTCGACCTCTTTGTCTGTAAAGAGGCTGAGTGATACCAGACGCGGATTTAGGGGATGCCATGAGGGGCGTTCTCCACTTTTATCACTGACCCATCTTTTTAATTTCCAAATCTAGTATTGACTTAACAGTTGTTTTAGTCCTAAACTTTTTATAAGTGATCAATATTAATTTCAGGTTAAATAATTGTATTCGATCAAAATTTATTCCAACGTGTGATAGTTTTGATAAAGGGAAAGTTTTTTTATATATATATTGAACATTTAGAGTGCTGTCCAGCTCTTTTCCTAGTTACAGCGACTTTATTTTGAAACTATTTCAATGCAGTTTCATTCCAATACTTGGCACAATTACCTCCAAAGAAATTTTAAATAGTGGCGCAATTTCTACCTTACTAAAACCACAATTCCGGCCCAGAGCAGTGACACATTAGTGTTTTTTCTTTTATTTCGTCCTTTTTTTTTAGATCAGGCACATAGAAAAAAATACCATTCTTACTATGGAACTACGTTATTAATTTGTCAATTTTATTACATAAGAATTTTAATTACCTGATTCCTTTCACCTGATGTCATGTATTTGTTTTCTGGACAGGACAAAATATTGAAATATTGAAACTTTGTTAAAGACCTCTAGCTGACCATGGTGGTCAAATATTTAGTCCATGTTTGAGAAAATCAGATCAAATTTTCCCTTGAAAATCGACCACTCTGACCATGCCTTAAACTCAATCTTGATATTCCACAGAGAGTAGCTGTAGAGTTTTATTCCGCTTTGCGGTTTGCTACCCGATAGTCTCGTCCGCGACATAAATCAATTTGATAAAAACATTAATAGCTTCTTTCTGTGGTAGAGCCATTTTAGCTCAGTTTTTTGCAATAAGACACACAGGGGTAATTCTTCTCTTCAACCAGAAAATATCTTGACTTGTATCTGTGTGTATGACTTCAAGCGTGAACAGAAGACGGAAGTTGGACGCCAAGTGATGACAAATGCTTACAATACACGCCCTTTTGGTCAGGCCAAACTTAAATAATATAAATTCACGTATTTTTGTGTACCACTAATATTGCATTTTGACCAATGAAATAATTTGCCTGCAAACCGAATTTATTTGGAAACTTGCAATATGTGAATTTAAGAAAATTTCATTTAAAACAAAGGAGTATCTCCCTCTCACATGGCTTTGTCCTTTGTGGATCTTGGCTTTACTATTTAGATCTTATTGGTAATTTGTTAAGCTTTCAAATATTTCGGTACATGGATTTCTAAATGTTTTATTTGATCTGCACTGATGAGACATGAGTTGTCGAAATGCGCATATAGTAGGGTACCGAAGAGTCGATTTTATCCGATTTTGGGTTAACGGAATAACACACACCTGTATTATACATGTTTGGAAAGTAATTTTGACAAGAAATGATTAGAGTTATCTCTCGTTGTACACTCAAAAGAACATGACTACTTGGTTAAACGCAAATTTTGGCTTTTTATTTGATGATTTTTCTTTAACGGTAGACATTACATCCATGATATTTAGAGCATAGGTACAGTTCGTATATGTACTTTCGTTAAAGTTGGAATATTTCAGAAATAAAGCACAGTTATTTCGCAATCAATGAAAATGTCGTTAATTTAGACTCAAATTTACTCCGACATTAATACCGATAAATTACAAAAACCAGTCAAAAATAACTTGCATTCTATGATTCAAATAAATATTCCAGGTCTGGACTTTACCGTAAATATCTTTTTATTAGAATATAAGAGAGTACCCTTAAAAAAGGTAAAATTAGAGAAATCGTGACCACAGGAACTTTCTACGACAGCTAAAAATTTGAAATTTAAAAGTTGTTCTATCATTTAAAAAAAAAATTAGCCGCGTGTGATTCCGTTAACCCGAACTCGAAAACTAAGCGTCTTTTTGGACCTTGGGCACCCTACTAATATGCACAAACTAGATTAACAGAACTTCGGTATTTTGTTATTTATTGAAAAAGTGTAATATCATTGATCTTGGTACTGCTTCTCATTGAATCATACTGAATAATGTCTAAAGTACGGAAGCGTATTGATGTCACATGAAGAAAAAAAAGATCTCGTTATTATGAGATAATATCATGATTATGAGATATTGTTTCATAATTATCTTGTAAATATGAGAAAGCATCTTATAATTGTGGGATGAATTGAAATAATATCTCATAATTACGAGATCTTTTTATCTCTTAATGTGTGGCATCAATACGCTTCTGTATTATAGTAACAACTCTTTTTTATAAAAAAAATGTACTTGAAATACAAAAAGTGCAGCTATACATGTACATTCTAAAACATAAGGTTTAACTCCCTCTACCGTAGTTTTTTCCGGAGCTATATTGAATATTACTGATTATTCGAATTTCGTTTGGTTTTATGTATTTTAAACATTTTTTGAAATTATGGATTTCCTTTGTTTGGGTTCTAGTGCTGCTGCTGAGGAATTAATTTCCGAAATGGCCATACAGCTATTTAAAATTATTGCAGTTGGAGTTAACACAAGTCATGTATTATGGTCTCATGTTCATTTACTCCATATCCTTTCGTAAAATATACAGTTGTTTTGTGCAGAGGTTTATCACTTACTGATTACAACCAAATAACTATACTAAATTGTCTAATAAATAAAACTAAATAAAACTTCCATCGAATTTTATAAAATGAAGGTCGACCAAGTCTGAAACTCGGGCGGGTTTAGGCTAAAGCAGGGTAGTTCGTGTAGTGCCTCGCGTGAAGCGGAATACGCTGGATACATCTACGTTTATCCGGAAAAGAGTCTTTGTAAAATATTTCCCGCCCGTTAAACTGGAAAGTTGAGAAAGATTGGCGAGATTTCGAGAAAGAGATCCACATTGTGACCTTCTGCATAGTTAAAGTGATGTCTGGATCTATTAGATCGTGTGGGAGATGAAACTTTTTCTGTGATAATTTTTAATTTCTTATCATCTAATGAAGGAAATCCCTATGTAACCCAGATATTTAACACTATTACAGGAATGATATGATGGTAATGTCGGAATGTAACTTTCCTTGTTTATCAAAACCTACCGGACCTATATCAAAATACTAAGTATTATCAATAGTTTGTGACAAACAAAGAGAAAATTGACAGTTTGTACCTCAGTGACCTAAATCTGGACAAAATCCATTCGAAGCTCCACTTCTGGAGTGAGATAATACATATAATAGTATAATTGTTGCACTTCTTTTTCTCTAATGTAGTCCTTACCACACCTCTTCTGATTTTCCCATCCATATTCAGCTTGCAGACATTTTCTTTCAAATGAGACAATCTATAGGAATAAGAATAAGAGTATTTTATTCACCAATCAAAGAATCAGACAAAATAACAACTATTTTATTAGTTGGTTTTATATTAACGCCCATTTTGCATCTGTTTTGTACCGTTTTATTGCCAGGCATAAGGATAATGAAATAACTCACAATTACAACGCCAAATTATTGTGTATTCCTATCTTCAAATAATTAAAGATGTCTTTAATTCAATTATAGAGATATCTTCAATTCAATTAAATATAGGTTTAATTCCGCTTATTTGAACCTGTCTTTAATTGGATTGAATATATTTCTAATTGGATAGGTATGTATCTTTAATTTGATGATAGGTGCAACTGAATTGAATTTGAAGATGGGTATATTTATTTGAATATATGTAAATTTGATCGGAATGTTGTAACAAAGTTTTTATTTCCACAGTTCTATGCCGAATGGTGATAGTGCTCTTATCCACTGCAAAGAAGTTATATAAGGTCCGTTATAGATAGTTAATTTCATGTTTGGTCAATGGGTTAAGAGGGGAAATCTTTTTGTCCGCTAGAGAAAACGAAAGAAATAGTTCAGGTATCTAGTTGGTAAACATGGTAAAGTGTCTTTCAAACTCATCAGTATTAGTTCACACATTTTTTAAAAGGTGTTCTGCTTGAAACAATTTTGTTTACTTATACGTAATCACTTGTCAAATGATTCAAACTCTTGGGAAATACCCTTGAACCGGTGTAACCCCGGATATGTATCACTCTGTACCATAATTTAAACACGACTGATATTATAGGGAGAAATGCGTAATATAGCGAAATGAAAACTAAAAAGTGTTTTCGGTGTGCAGAATGTGTAGTTTACTTTTTAAACATCTCTGCATTTATCAGTGGAGTTTCGACAGAAGCCGGTGAGTAAAAGCATATATTCTGATCAGCGTGCAAATTTGTGTGTTTTTGCAATAAAATTGAATATAAAATTATAAAGTGCTTCTTGGTCCTCTGATCACATTTCCAAATAATTGAAAACATTATTTTTGTACCTCTTTTTCTGTACTTTTTTGTTTTTTGTTTGCTTGTTTTTATTTACTTGCAATTAACAGCTTGAAATGGCTGAAATTGGAAAGTTCATTTACATTCGGCAATCCACCAAACAACTACAAACGTAACAACGAATCGATAATAAATCTGAACATCGGCAAGCAAAAGCCACAGGTAGGGTTAAACCGGTTTATGGGTACACCCCTCCCCCTCCTCTGTCCCATTTCCTTGTAGCATAATAAACAAATACAGTTTGACTACTAATTCCATGACCAAAATCTTGAAAAGCAGAGAGGAAGATAACACGTGTTTTTTTTCGAAGGTGAGTCAACGAATGGTCGCTGAAAATGTGTCGGCTAGCCCAATGGTAAGGGAACGTCAATCCAGAAAATGTCATGCGAAAAATGTTTGGATGATTTTTTATTATTACAAATCCTATAAATATCGTTTCTTCACGAACAGTTGGCGATGTGTTGAAATATACGAGTAGTTTAATAAAGAATCACTACAACATTTTTAGCTCACCTGACCCAAAGGGTCAATGTGAGCTATTGCCATCACTTGGCGTCCGTCG
Source organism: Modiolus philippinarum (assembly GCA_002080025.1). Lineage (NCBI taxonomy): Eukaryota > Metazoa > Mollusca > Bivalvia > Mytilida > Modiolidae > Modiolus > Modiolus philippinarum. The sequence continues at coordinate 97,566 of MJUU01000344.1, read as the reverse complement.
TCCGTCCGTTAACTATTCACATTTTTATCTTCTCATCTGAAACCACTGAAGCAAAGTCAAACAAACTTTACAGGAATGATCTATGGAAGGTCTTTTACAAAGATTGCTCATTTCGTTCCGATCCGATAAAAAACATGGCCACCAGCACGGAACTTAGGTTTAACATTGGCCCCTATGGGAAAAATCACATTTTCATCTTCTCCTCTGAAACTGCTGAAGCAAATTTAATCAAACTTTACAGGAATGATCTATGGAAGGTCCTTCACAAAGATTGCTCATTTCGTTCCGACCCGATAAAAAACATGGCTGTCAGCACGGAACTTAAGTTTAACATTGGACCCTATGGGAAAAATCACATTTTTATCTTCTCCTCTGAAACCGCTGAATCAAATTCAACCAAGCTTTACAGGAATGATGTACTAAAGGTCACCAACAAAGATTGCTCATTTCGTTTGAGATCCGATAAAAACATGGCCGCCAGCGCAGAACATAGTTTAGGCTAAAGGGGGGAGGTTTGGGCCCAATAAAGCTAGTGTAACACCGCCGCAGCAGGTTTGCGCCTGTCCTAAGTCAGGAAATTTATTAAGCCTTTGTGTGTCTTGTCTTTTTTTCTAGTTAGTTTACTTTATGTCTATAGGAGTCTAGGATGACGTTTATTTCGCTGAACTTGATTACGCTTTATTCAGGGGCCGACTCCGACCTGCTGTTGGGTGTAGGGCTTTCTCACCGTTCATTGAAGATCTTATGGTGGCTTTGAGTTGTTATTGCTCCCCTTTGGGTCGTTGTCCATTTGACACATTCCCCGTTTCCCTTCTTTTTTTCTATTTAACATTGGACCCTATGGGAAAATCACATTTTCATCTTCTGCTCTGAAATCACTGAGGCATATTCAACCAAACTTTACAGGAATGATGTATGGAAGGTCCTTTACAAAGATTGCTCATTTCATTCCTATCCGATAAAAAACATGGTCGCCAGCAAAGAACTTAGGTTTAAAATTGGAACCTATGGGAAAAATCACATTTTCAAATTCTCCTCTGAAACCCCTGAAGCAAATCCTACAAAACAGGAATGATGTACGGAAGTTCCTTAACAAATCTGATCCGATAAAAAAAGACATGACTGCCGGCACGGAACATAGTATAACATTGTACCCTACGGGAAAATCACATTTTCATCTTCTCCTCTGAAACCACAGAAGCAAATTCAACAAAACTTTACAGGAATGATGTATGGAAGGTCCTTAACAAATATTGGTTAAAAAACACGGCCGCCAGCACGGAATATAGTTTAACATTGGACCCTATGGGAAAATCACATTTTCATCTTCTCCTCTGTAACCACTGAAGCAAAAATAACATTTTCGTCTACTCCTGAAGCAAATTCAACAAAACTTGACAAGAATGATGTATGGAAAGTCCTTAACAAAGATTGCTCATTTCGTTCTGATCCGATTAAAAAACATGGCCGCCAGCACGGAATATAGTTTAACATTTGACCTATGGGAAAATCACATTTTCATCTTCTCCTCTGAAACCACTGAAGCAAATTGAACCAAATTTTACAGGAATGATGTACGGAAGGAACAATACAAAAATTGCTCATTTGATTTCGATCCGAAAAAAACATGGCTTCCAGCGCAGAAGATAGTTTAACATTAGAGCCCTGTATTAGAAAACCACCCTTTTCATCATCTTTTCTGAAAATATTCAAGCAAATTTAACTTAATGTATAGAAGGTCCTTTGCATTTGACGACAAATTAGAAGACATTGGTAAAAAAAAACATCATTTTTGGTCATGCATGGCATAGAAGCATTTTGTCAGGTGAACGATACGGGCTCAGTCTCTGAGCCTCTAGTTTTTTATTTGCATGGCTGTGAAAAGGGGCGTTCAACGCCCTAGACCACTCGGCTATCTAGGCTATGTAATAGTGTATATAGCACACACGATTCCAATAACTGTCGACAAGGAATGCAACCACATTAAGGGGACGGCCATTTGATTTTCGGGGGGGGGGTTTGGGTGATTTTGTAAATAAATAATTTAATCTTGGTGCCAGTGAAAATAAATATTCTAATCTTACTTCGTCATAAAAATAAATAATTTAATTTTGATTTGAAGAATAAATTTTTGTTGCAAACGCAAATAAATAATTTGATGGGACATTTGGTGAGAGTAAATAATTTGTTTGAGATTCTCATGAGAATAAATAATTTTTCGAGGCAAAGTCTTCCATGCCTCCCCCTGAAAATTAAATGGTAATCCCCTAAGTTATTATTTTTAGTTTGTTTTCATGAACGCGTTCCTTTATTGTAATGTTATGTAATGTTTGTTTTCATGAACGCGTTCCTTTATTCTAATGTTAAAAAGCCTAAACAATTCTCGCAAACTTTATATATTGTTTGGCCCAACTTAAACAGTCAAGGGATATAGAGTAAATGCACATGAGACAAAGACTTTACAAATACACGATAGAACCAAGGGATGGAACAACACTTTTGTTGTTGTTCTTCATTTTGAAGTCGCGATGAGGCCTTCAACAATGAACCTTCCTCATACCTCATGTCAAGTTCAAGACGGTGTCGCATGAGATTTTAAAGTCCATGAAAACTGCAAGTTTCGGTTCCGGTTTTGGTCATGTACTTTCAGATTTCATACGGGGTTTATGAGATTTTAAAGTATGCGATGTACTGCCGAAATATTTTAAAATATACTTTCTGTATAGAATTTAACGTTAGTATAGGATTATACAAATGAAATATTTATTAAATTGTTAAAGATATTAACATGACGAACCAATAATTTACCTTTATCGAGACAAGAAGTTGACGGGGCTAGTGGGGAACGATTAATTTTTGTAGTAAATTGACTTTAGAATATAAAGATACAACGTTATCTAAAATATNAATAGACGTAAAAGATATTTTCAACATAACTCCGAATCAAGTACGTGATATTTTACAAGTTCTTGTTTTGGGTAAAGCTTCAGGTTCTGATAATGTTAGCCATCATATGTTGAAAAACACATGTAATACTATATGTTATCCATTATCATTGCTGTTTAATTTGTCTTTAAAATCTTCACATTTCCCTTCTAGGTGGAAAGAAGCAAATGTTATGGCCCTGTTTTAAAAAGACGATAAAACACTTGTTTCCAATTATAGACCAATTTCATTGTTGTCCTCTGTAGGAAAAGTTTTCGAAAGATTAGTATTCAAAGAAGTTTATAATTTTATTTACTCTGAGGGCTTATTATATAGATATCAGTCCGGATTCATTCCTGGACACTCTACTGTACATCAGTTAATAGAAATATGTTATAAAATTTGTCTATCCTTGGATAATCATGAAACTAGTTGTTTAATATTTTGCGACATCTCAAAAGCGTTTGATAGGGTATGGCACAAAGGTCTTTTAGTTAAATTAAAATCATATGGCATCAATGGTAAACTTCTGAAGTGGTTTGAAAGTTATATATCTGGCAGAAAACAAAAAGTATCTCTAAACCACTGTACTTCCCCGTCAAAGGAAGTAACAGCGAGCGTACCTCAAGGGTCAGTTTTGGGCCTCTGCTTTTCTTAATATATGTAAATGATATAGCAGATAATCTTATTTCATTATCACGATTATTTGCAGATGATACTTCTCTGTTTTACTCGAGTCAAAATACTCAATTCGTACAAAACGTTTTGAACGACCTTGAAAAAATAAATGTTTGGTCAAAGGAGTGGTTAGTATCCTTTAACCAAACAAAACTAAAGCCATGGTATTATCAAATCAAAGAAATCCCCCTTTTATTGACATAATATTTGATAATGAAGGTGTTGATATTGTTACATCGCATAAGCATCTTGGAGTTACTTTCGATTCTGATGGAAAATTTCAAACATATATAAGAAGAATCCTCCAGTCAGTTGGAAAGAAACTATCTGTGCTACGCAAATTTAAATTTACATTGAACAGAGATACATTAAATAAAATTTATCTAACATTTATTAGACCAACAATGGAATACGCTTGTGAACTTTGGGATGGTTGTGGGGTCGTATACGCTGAAAAACTTGAAAAAATGCAGCTTGAAGCCGCTCGAATAGTCACTGGCTTGCCAATGTTTGCTAGTCGCGAATCACTTTATTTTGAAACGGGTTGGAAATTACTTTCTGATAGAAGACGAAAAAGGAAACCTAATTTGTTTTACTTAATTCATAACGACAGAGCTCCCTCATATCTATGCGATCTTTTACCTCCATTGGTAGGAGAAATAACAAATTACAATTTAAGAAATAATATGAACTATACAGTCCCTGATTCTCGATTAGAAATAACAAGGAATTCATTTTCCCCTCAACTATCCGTGAATGGAATTCTTTAAACATAAATGTTAGGCTTTCACCTAGTATAAGTATCTTCAAAAATTGTTTCACTAAATATCTTTACAAATCGCCAACCTATTTCAAATTTGGCGAAAGAAAAACTAATATTATTCACACAAGGATTCGCCATATGTGTAGTCAATTAGGATCTGATATGTACAGGGTAAATTTAATATTTAACCCTTCTTGTTCCTGTGGAAATCCATTTGAAGATGCCATACACTATTTTTTTGAATGTCCTAAATTTAGTGACGCTCGCCATGACCTTTTTTCGAGCTTAAGGTTATTTAATGTTTCTTTAGAACTTCTTTTAGCAGGTGACGAATCTTTGACATATGATGAAAATTGTACTATTTTTTCCTATGTTCACACATACATAAGAAGAACTCAAAGATTTTGATTTTTTGATACATGTATTAGATTATATTCAACCGTGATACACTTTATGAGATTTTCTCAATATGTACACTCTTTAACTCAAATAGTTTTATTTGCATTTGTTTTCAAATTACTGTGACTTAGTTTTTTTTTTTACATATTGAAATGTGTATTTAATCTATGTCGCCATTAATATTTCTGTTTATATTTATATGTATCGGGAGAGGACTTTTCATAATGTTTTGTAACTTTTTGTCCAATCCCTTTTGCAAATTTGTTTTTGCGAATAAAATATGTTTAATGTAATGTAATGACAAATGGTTAATTGTTAAATAAAAGATTTTAATCTATGCACTCTTGAACAATCAGTAGACAGAGACACATCAACAGGACGGCATTTATGTTTTTACTGAGTGTGTGTGTTTGTGTGAGTGTGTGTGTGTGGGGGGGGTTTCAGGCTAACCCTTTATAGAAAAAAATTGAATGCAAGTTAACAAATTGTTTGTAGTTTGTTATATTTCAAATCAATATTAAATAAATTATATGTTTTTATTTTCTTGAAATCCTGTGACTTCATTTTGCTGTATTTTATAGTTATTAATGTTTTGAGAAAAAATAGGACATTATTACAAACCACAGATAGCCATAAATAATCATATATTATTACTTGTAGCCGTTTCCCCAGCGATGAAATCTGCAAGCATAAGGTCAAAATGACAGGTTTATGACCCAGCTTGAACACAGATAGCCATAGTTGATCATAATTATCAATCGCAACTATTTCCACAGCCATAAAATCTGCAAGGATGTGGGCAGAATGACATTTTATGACCCAATAAACTAACAAATAGTTATATATGGTCAGAATTATTCAGAAAAATTTTACCATTGCTATGAAATTTGCAAGCCAGTAGTAAACCAACTCATACAAACATTGAGGGTCTTAATTGTCCCCCGCCGCACCGCGACGGTGGGACATAGTAATGGTCTGCGTCCGTGTGTCCGTCCGTCCGTCCGTCCGTCTGTCTGTCACACTTTGTTGTGGACGCAACTCCTCGGAAACCGTGTATTGGATGTTGTTCAAATTTTGTAGGATTGTTAGTCACTATATGTACTAGATCATATCGCACCGCCATTTTGATTCGTCAATTTTTATAGGAGTTATGGGACTTTGACCATTTTTAGCAATACTATACAACTGGAGATCTTGTGGACGCAACTCCTCGGAAACCGTGTATTGGATTTTGTTCAATTTTTTTTATCGATTCTTACATTGATTTTTCATAAGAATACTTGATAAATTATTTTAGTTGTCAAAAGTGGGTTACAATTAATAGGAAGAACTCTCAAAATTAATAGGAAGAACTCCTGAGAAAAATTACTGAAACTGAATGTCATTATCCGGTATTAATTTATCTGTCTAAGAAAAAATATTTCCGGGGTTTATTCAAATGCGTCTTGAGAGTGGAGTTACTGCATATCTGTAGTGCATTAGCTTTGTACATATGTTTTGTTTTGTTTAAAACACTCTGTTTTTTAGAGTCTTTATTCTTTTTCTCACTTACTTTATAAAGTTAGATGTAACAAATGGATGCATTATTTCATATGCCGATCTGATGAACAACTGTTCTTGTTATAGAAATGTATATATTTATATTCTTTTGTTTATAATCGAGACTCTATACTAGTATTTGATTTGTATGTGTTATCTTATTATATTCTTTGACAATGGGTAGTGATTATATGTCACATAGAGTCTCGATCGGACTATTTTATTTAAAAGTGTATTCATGTTTGATAAAAAAAGTCATGTTTCATAGTAAATTTTATCAGTGGCATCTTTATATAAAAATTCTTCTTTGTTATTTTGCAAGTTTTTTCTATAATATATTGTCAAAATATGTATTCCAAGCTTTTATCCAAATTATTTATTTTACCTCATTGCTGATTGACTTAATTCTGCTCTGTAATGATGTAGCTGAAAATCCCGGTCCTATGCCTGATGAGATATCAATTTTTCATTTAAACGCAAGAAGTGTCAGGAACAAACTTGATTAAATCGAATCCGTATCCCATGGCTCTTCGGTTTTGTGTATTACTTAGAGTCATTTGGATGAAAATGTAACCGATCGTGAAATACAAATTGAGGGCTATATGGAAAAGCCTTTCCGATATGACCGCACATGCTTTGGGGGAGGGGTTTTAGTATATATATCAGAATATTTAAATGTTAAAAGAAGATGTGATCTTGAATTTGGAAACCATAAATACTTATGGCTTCAATTTGATTTTTCAACTAAACAAATATTGTTATGTGTAGTATATCGGACTCAAGGAGCTGTAGATCCTTTTTGGCGTGATTTTCAATACTCTATAGAACAGGCCTTGAATTTTACACCTCATATAATTATCACTGATGATTTAAATGTCGATTTATTACGTGTAAATGAGCATGTACTTAAAGATATAATGCAATTGTTTTGTTTGGAAAATTTGGTAACTGAACCAACCCGTATAGATCCAGTTACAAAGAATGGTACTTTGTTGGATCCAGTTTTAGTATCTAGTGATAGTTTCAGTGCTTTTGTTGAGGTTATTGATATAGACTCGTCTATAAGTGATCATCAAGCTACTAAACTATATTTCAAGATACCCGAAAACATCAAAAAATCATATCAGCGTAATGTCTGGATATATAAAGAGGCTGATTTTAATAAATTTAATAGTCTTGTTGCTGATTTTGATTGGTCTTTATATCTAAATGATTGTCAAGATATTGACGAAAAATATGACAGATTTACTTTGCAATATCTAAAATTTGCAAGAGAATCTATTCCAATGAAAACTGTTACAATACATGAAAGGGATAAAGCTTGGATTACCACTAATATACAAAGGGAGTTAAAGGTCCGTGATTCCTTACATAAAAGGAAGAGAAAAAGTCCAACACCGAACAATATTAGTAGGTATAAAATACAACGAAATAAGGTCAATAATATGATCATTCATGCGAAAGAACAATATTTCTGAAACGCAAACGAGTTTTTGGATGAAAATTCATCAAACCCGAAAAAAATTTGGTCATTAGTTAAGAAACTTATGGGAAATAGTGGCCGGTCTTCGTATATGTCACCGATTATCGATCCAGATTCTTTTAATATGTGTTTTGATGATAATATTAAGTGTAACTTGTTAAATAATTTCTTTTGTTCCATTTCAAAATTAAATGACAATGATCATCCGGTACTACAGTTAGATCTCCGTACAGATAAAGTTCTCTGTGTACAAGAAATACTTTTAGATGAAATTGTCGATACGTTGAAATCACTGAATATTAAAAAGGCATCCGGTCATGATCAAATCAGTCATCAAATGCTCAAAAATACAGCGGCCTCAGTTTGCATCCCCTTGCAAATTATTTTTAATTACTCTCTGCGAACATCAACTTATCCTAGCAGTTGGAAGCTGGCTAAAGTTATGGCACTGTTTAAAAACGGAGACAGATCTTTAGTTTCAAATTATCGGCCCATATCCCTTCTTAGTTGTGTTGGAAAGGCATTTGAAAGAATTATTTTTAAACATGTGTTTAACTTCTTATTAGAAAACAAATTGTTGTATAAATTTCAATCGGGGTTTGTTCCCGGTCACTCAACTGTTTATCAGTTTATCGAAATTTATTACCAAATATGTTTATCCTTAGAAAAAAAGGAATTTTTTACTTCCGTTTTCTGTGATATCTCAAAGGCGTTTGACCGGGTATGGCATAAGGGTCTTCTGACTAAGCTTAAGACATATGGAATTAGTGAATCTCTATTAAAATGGTTTGAAGCTTATATTTCAAACAGGAATCAATTAGTTTTCATAAATAATTCCGAATCAGACATAGGTTTCTTAAATGCAGGTGTACCTCAAGGCTCTGTATTGGGTCCGTTGCTATTTATCATATATATAAATGATATATCTGATAATTTAGATAGTCTAGCTAGACTGTTTACAGACGACACCTCATTGTCATATTCATCGTCTGATGTTTTAGAAATAGAGAGACATTTGAATGCAGATTTAGAAAGGCTAAATGAATGGTCAAAACGATGGCTTGTAAAATTTAACCCAAAGAAAACTGAATTTGTGTATTTACTAACAAAAGAATTGTTGACAATATTGATTTATTTTTTGATGGGGAGAAAATTAATAAAGTTGATAATCATACTCACCTAGGTATTAGTTTGTCAAGTAATTGTAAATGGTGTTTTCATATTGATAATATTTGTAAAAGAGCTTCTGCTCGAATTAATATTCTAAGGAAGATTAAGTTTTTGTTAAGTAGAATTTACTTAAGTAAAATTTATTTGACATATATTTTACCAATCTTAGAGTATGGATGTGAACTTTGGGATGGTTGTTGTGCTCGTGATACATTAAAATTAGAAAGACTTCAGTTAGAAGCAGCTAGAATAGTTACTGGTTTGCCCTTGTATGTTGGTTCTGAAAGTTTATATTTTGAAACGGGTTGGGAAACTTTGGAGGAAAGAAGGAAAAATAGAAGACTTAACTTGTTTTATAAAACCAATAATGATTTAGCGCCACAGTATTTGATAGATTGTTTACCAACCATTGTTGGCGATGTTGTTGGGTATGGTCTCAGAAATGCTGAAAATTATAATGTCCCGAGGTGTCGTCTAGAAACATTCTCTAAATCTTTCTTTCCTTCTACATTGAATTTATGGAATTCCTTGCCTACTAATGTCAGGCACCTTCCATCATATTCAAGATTCAGGAAAGTCATTAAAGGTCAACCTATTCAGGTTCCTTTATATTACACTTTTGGTGATAGAAAAATTAATATCATTCATACAAAACTTAGGCATAGATGTAGTGCACTAAATGCTGATTTATTTCGAGTTAATTTGAAAAATGATGCTGGTTGTATATGTGGTCATCTGTATGAAGATGCTATTCATTTTTTTTCTTAGAATGTCCTTTGTATCAGTTAGATAGATCTACATGTTTTGACAATATTAAAGAATTTGTCCCAATAACTATAGAAAACATTCTGTTTGGTTGTAGTGATGTTGATGATGAAACTAACAAAACTTGATTTAGATCAGTTCAAAAATTCATTCGTTTATCTAAACGTTTCTGTTAATTAATTAGATGTCGTTTTGTTCTTTAACTCATTATTTGTATTTTGATTCAGTGTAAATTGAAATTTTATACATTATATATGTACATATATATTCAGTCGGCAAACTATTTGATTTTAACCTTAATATATATATTTACATATATGTAGTCATCCCTTGTAACGATTATTATGTCATCTTGTTCTTTGTCAATATTGTATTATATGTCTAAGGAGAGGGACTAGTAAGTTGAAACAACTTGTTCCCAATCCTTTTGTATTTTTCTTTTTAGAGACAATAAAATAATTATAAAGTAAAGTAAAGTTCAAATTTTGTAGGATTGTTAGTCACTATATGTCCTAGATCATATCGCACCGCCATTTTGATTCGTCAATTTTTATAGGAGTTATGGGACTTTGACGATTTTTAGCAATACTATACAAATGGAGATCTTGTGGACGCAACTCCTCAGAAACCATTTATTAGTTTTTGTTCAAAATTTGTAGGATTGTTATTCACTACAAGTACTATATCATTTCGCACCGCCATTTTCATACATGAAATTTTGTAGGATTTGTTGGACTTTGAGCATTTTCGTATGTTTTTCACTATATCTCAAAAACTATTATCACTGATCATCACTAGCTTCATGAAATCAAAAAGGAACTTTGTGGGTCATATAATACCAAATTGTAAAGCATTTGAAGATTCAGTACGTCTATGGTTGCCATGGAAACCAAACCAAAAAATTAAAATTTTGATAAAATTATATGTCTTGATTTCAGCAGTATGCATACCTACATTATAAGGGGAACCCCTGCTCAAATTTTTTTGTCCCCCGCCGCAACGCGACGGAGGGACATGGTAATGGTCTGCGTCCGTGCGTCTGTGCGTCCGTGCGTCCGTGTGTCACGTTTTTTGTGGGCGCAACTCCTCAGAAACCGCTGGTCAGAATTCATTCAAATTTTACAGGATTGTTAGTGACCATTAGTACTAGATCATATCGCATCGCCATTTTGATTCGTCAAATTTTGTTTGAGTTATGGGACTTTGATTATTTCCACATTGTTATACAATGGCAAATCTTGTGGACGCAACTCCTCAGAAACCGCTGGCTAGAATTCATTCAAATTTTACGGGATTGTTAGTCACCATTAGTACTAGATCATATCGCATCGCCATTTTGATTTGTCAAATTTTGTTGGAATTATGGGACTTTGATTATTTCGACATTGTTATACAATGGCAAATCTTGTGGACGCAACTCCTCAGAAACCGCTGGC
>MJUU01000344.1:63796-79701 GCA_002080025.1 Modiolus philippinarum | reverse complement strand
TGGCCCCATTAAAAAAAAGTGTCTGGCAAGTCTGTATCATATCCAAGATGGCCGCCAGCAGGGAACGCAGTTTAACATTGGACCCTATGGGAAAGCATTCAAAGATCTTCTCTGAAACTACTGCGCCAATTAGAACCAAACTTGGTCACAATAGTCCTTCGGTGGTCCCCTTTGAAAATTTTGTCTGGCAAGTCTGCACGTAATCCAAGATGGCCGCCAGCGGGGAACTTTGTCCAAAATTGGACAATATTGCAAAAATCTTCTCCTCTGAAAATACTGGGCTAATTGGAACCAAACTTAGTCACAATGGTCCATAGGTGGCCCCTTTAAAAAATGTGTTCATATATCCTAGATGGCCGCCAGGAGGGAACATGTTTTTAACATTGGACCCTATAGGGAAAGATATTCAAAGATCTTCTCCTCTGAAAGTACATGGCCAATTGGAATCATACTTAGTCACAATGGTCCTTACTTGGTCCCCTTCGTAAAATGTGTCTGGATGTCTGCATAGCATCCAAGATGGCAGTCAGCGGGGAACATTGTTTAACCTTGGACCCCATGGGAAATCATTTAAAGATCTCCTCTGAAAATACTATGCCAATTGGAACCAAAGTGAGGCACAACGATCCCTACATGGTCTTCTTCAAGAAAGGTGACAGTTGGTCTACGCCCCATCAAAAATAGCTGCCAGTGGGGAACATAGTTTAATTTTGGATCATACAATATCAGCAAACTTCAAAATGAGACCCTTAAACATTAATAAACATCAGCAAACTTCAAAATGAGACCCTTAAACATTAATAAACAAATTTGAAAATGAGAACCTTAAATGTTGCGATTATTTTGACTTATTGTGTCAGCCATGACCCAGGTGAGCGATACAGGCTCTTGAGAGCCTCTTGTTTTAAATCATAAACACCTTTCATATGTTGATCCCTTTGCCCTCATACAGCGGGACGCCATTTTTACCCCGTTTGACCTCTTTGACCCGCCAATCTAATTCCCGGAACGTTCCGGAATTGGACTTTTAGCTGAGTCACCTGGTGTAAAACCAGACTGATTAGCAGTTATACACAAAAATGTAATATTATGCTCAACAAGATAATTGTGAACATTTTTAAAGACACACCGTTCCATGACTTTACCGATAATACTAATCAAAATTTTGAATAATATTTGGAGATTCTTTTTTGAAGACAGGTGTAACGTTTGCAAATTTCCATTCACAAGGAAATTTACACAACTGTAAGGACATATAAACAATTTTCTAAGTGGTACTTTTAAAATAACACTAGCTTCTTTTAAGATTCTAGGGTTTATACGATCAGGGCCAACAGCTTTGTTAACATCTTACGTATTAAGAATGTCTTCAACTTCATTTTCCGATATATTAATGAAATTTAATTCATGATCGGGTAAATCATGAAGTGGTGGTAAATTAAAACTATAGTCTTCAACAAAACATTGATCACAGAAATAATTATTGAACAAATCGGCCTTTTCTTTTTCATCGTCTATAATGTCATCGTCAACTTTAAGGGGAGGTATTGAGGGACTTTACAAGTTTCCACCAATTTTTTGAGTGTATTTCTTCCCTGATTATTTTATCAGAGAGATTCTCATAATATTTATTTTTTGCGTTTATCACAAGATAATTACACCGGTTTCGTATTTTTCTAAATTTTTCCCAATGGAGATTGTTATTACTTTTCTTGGCCTTTTTGTGACTTCGATTTTTTTCTACGAATCATCTTTTTAACACAACTAGTTATCCATGGTGGGTCATCTTTATGAACATTAATAAATCTATTGGGAATAACCTTGTCAGCGATTTTAAGAATAGTTTGAGTGATATTAGTTGTCGACTCATCAATGTCATTGTCAATAAACATGGGGTCCCAGTTGACCTCAGACAATTGATCTATCCAAAAGAGCTCGAAATTAAGGATACCACAGACACTTCTACATCAGCCTCGTTCCTTGACCTTCACCTTGAAATTGACAACAGAGGTAGACTTCAAACTAAGCTGTATGATAAACGCGATGACTTCACCTTTCAAATAGTAAACTTTCCTTTTCTTTGTAGCAACATCCCAACAGCGCCGGCATATGGAGTTTACATCTCTCAGCTCATTCGCTATTCAAGAGCCTGTGTTCGATACAGTGACTTCCTTGATAGAGCCCGGTTGCTCACAAATAGGCTACTTCAACAAGGGTATGTTACCCAAAACTTGAAGTCATCCCTCCAGAAGTTCTACGGTCGACATCACCATCTTGTGGATCGCTATGGGATATCTGTTTCCCAGATGACAACAGATCTTTCCCTTTAAAGGTTAATTGTTGTTTCCTCTACCGGATTTGACTTTACTACCGGATTTGACATGTTCAACACGGCGGGTGTCTTATAAGAAGCAGGAGATGCTAACTCTACCGGTGCACCTGATCTCACCCATGGTTCTTTGTTGGGTCTGTGTTGTTCATCTTTATGTGTGTGTGTCCTCATTTTTCTTTTCTGTGCCGTACCAATGTTGTGTCTCTGTTTTTTTCCCTTTTTTGTTTCTGGTGTTGCCATTGTCCTTGGATTGTTCGCTTTTGGATTGACGGTTCGGTTCTCACTTAATATAAGACCCGTATAGGGATTTTTTTTAACATGGATAGAAAAAGGACTAAAAATAAGACTCGTTTAGTGATCAATTTTTAACATGGATGAAAAAAGACCAGAAATAAGACCCAAAAAGTGTTGTCATCTTTTCCTTTTCCTGGATTTGAACTCTCCTATCAAATGGAAACACTCCTCGCTTCCGGTTATCACCCGAACGGTTGGCTAACAATACACAACTTAAACACTGAATATATATGTTAATTCTAACAAAATAAGTGCAGTGTCACAGTAAACCACAGTTAACATTGACATGGTAATCTAAATATGAACAGTTTTATGAACTGTGTTCAGGATGAACAACACTTGCCGTGTTGGGTTGGGCTGTGTGCCTGAATGCCAACATTTTATAAAATCAAAGAATTATGTAGGTGCTCATTAGTGAGGATTATGGGCCTCACATAGGGTAGTTATTGTATCTCTTAATTACCTGGGAAATATTGTGCTGTGTTAATTGTCATTTGATTGTCTTGTTAACTCTAAAAGATTCTCATTTCAGTTCTTAAAAAAAAAGATTTTCTAAAAAAGTCTGGGAGTATTATTATTTTTTTTTCATGAAAAAGGAAGTGAAAAAATAATCTTTAATTTAATTCAAATATAAATTAATTTCATATCAATTTGTTTGCTAATAAAAAAGGCACAAAATATCTTGTATCTAAATAAATTAATCCATTCATTTTTTTATATTCAATGATCAAGAGATAACACTTGATTTGGAATATATCTTGAATCATTTAGCTTCGCACCTCTTATTAAAAACTATTTAGTAGTTTTATTCACAAATAGTTACTCTGTTATGCCCTTTTTTACTTAGAATTTCGCAAAATTATGTTTGTGTACTCCAATTCTCCTACATTTCTTCATAAGATTTCAACCAAACTTCAAAGGATTGTTGACCATCATGCCTAGTTATGTATATTGTCTGGCTGGATTAATCAGGCGGTCAATTTTTGTCGGAGTTGTGCCACTTTTTGACATAGAATTTTGATAAATTTAGTTTGTGGATGCTAATTCTCCCACATCTTTTATCATATTTCAACCAAATTTCACAGAATTGTTTACCTTCATGCCTAGTTGTTCATATTGCCTGGCGGGAATGATCGGCCAACATTTTTGGGAGCTGTGCTCTGTTTTGTCATAGAATTTTGAATTTTAATTCTGCCACATCTTTCATTGGATTTAAAGCAAATTTAGTAATATTCAAATGCAGTGTATCAAAAACACACTTCATTTTTTTTTATATTTGAGCACCTTATACCCATAAAAATTGTAAATATTTATATGTTTCATGACAAAATTTACAAAATTAATTTAAAAATATTATATTTTTTTTAATATTTTTATCATTTTTGTCTATATTTTACCCTAAAATTGACAATATTATTTACTATATTAATTCATTTTGTCTACCTTTGTTTGACTAATTTGATAAAAAAAAATTAACATCTAATCAAACCCCTTACTGTTCCCCTTCATAACTACTAAAACAACAATATTTTATTATGTGATTTTAAGAATGTTGACATTCAGGGAACATACCGTTGGGTTGATAACCGGAACTGTTTATTTGTATTTAAATGCCGAAACCGGTGGGCGGACCAAATGATTTTTTGAAAAGACCTATGGATCTTTTTTAACATTGATAGAAAAGGGACAAGAAATACGTCCTGTATATATAGAAATCTTTTTAAACAAGGATAGAAAAAAGCACCAGAAATTAAATACGAAAAGAATATCGATCTTTTTAGCATTAGTAGGAAAACCTGGGACTAATGCTATATTAGTCACAGGAAAATCGGACAAAAATACGACAAGTATTGTGATCGGTTTTTAATATGAACAGAAAACGACTTGAAATACCCCCGGTAACTGTATGACCTGCGTAGCGATCTTTTTTAACGAATGAATGTTGATATTATTCATTCTACCTTTGTCAGCTAACTATATATTTTATCCTTTTTATAGGCGCTACTTATTGCAACAATTCGTTGACAAGTGGTTTGAGAAATGACCAATTTTCATCATCCTCAGTGTATGAAGAAGCTCACAATGCCAGTGCAGCTAGATGGGATGGTGGTAAGCTTTTTTTATAAAGATTTTATATATTTTTTTCTCTGATCTGTTGTTAAATTTGTCGGTTTAAAAGTATTACATTTCACAAACTACAGATTTTTTTATATTTCTGAAAAGATTTGTTGGCATACATTTCAATTCATTTATTAGAGGGATGGATCGCCGATAAGAGTAACTTGCATCAGTATCTACAGATAGATTTGGAGGAATTATGGGAAATCACCAGCATTCAGCTAGGGGACACAACAAAGTCATACTGGTATTCCAAATCCATCAGGTAAAGTTACTAAACAGTATGTTTTTATTGTAACAACATCTCACAAGAGTGATTTTACTGGGCCCATAACACCCTCTACTTCCCGTGAAAGGAAATCAGAAAAAGCATTCATTCAAGTCGTCTGTTTAAATTAAAATGCTTTGATTGATTTGAAACTTTTTGATAATTCGATTTCAAAACAACTTAGCAAGTTAACATTCAGAAAATTATTACAGGTACTTCTTATTTCTTATAGAATTTCATTTTTTTTTTAACTTTATCTCTTTCCACATCACTCTGCATGTTTACCCAATTATCTTTTCTTGTCGTACCGATATAGATACTCAAAAGACCAGTCTAAATACTAACATATCGTTGATTTTTTTTCTGGTTAATATGCTATCCAAGTGTCGAAGTTTACCTCTGTTCGATCTTGCTCTTGGGGCTAAGAAGTACCTGAGCACTTTGAATTTATTATTGAAATTGGCAGGTCCTGTAACATATCAAAATAATATTACATTACCTGAAACATATCAAAATAATATTACATTAATTAGATGATTAGTTATACACATCAATGCCGCTGCTTGTAGAAATTTGGAAGTACAGAACACTTGTATAATAGGACAATGATTATTTTGAAATCTTTGCACTAAGCAATGAAAGAATGAAGAGATGAAGAGTTAATGCTTATGAAAGCGTAAAAATGGCCATATGTAGCTCTTCAAGGATATTACATTATTAACAAGATGAATTATCCAGAGTTTTTTTTATAATATATTGAGCACCAAAGCAATCTTTTTTTATAGCTCTTCAAGGATATTACATTATCAACAAGATGAATTATCGAGTTTTTTATAACATATTGAGCACCAAAGTAATCTTTTTTTAACAAATTATCTGCTGTCCTTACTTATCAAGGGGATAATTAAATGTTCAGTAGCAGTGGATATTATGTTACCATATGATGTCACAAATTATTCACGGTTATAAAACTGAAACTTGCATTGGTAGGATCTGGTAGTAGTTACGCATATATTAAAACAAGCTATAAAACATTTTTAATGAACAATGAAAGGATATGGAGTAAATACACATGAGGCAAAGTCTTTACAAATACATGGTTAAACAAATGGAACAACGCTGTTGTTGATGTTCTTCATCTTGAAGTCACCATGAGGCCTTCAACAATAAGCTTTGCTTATATCTCATGAACACGACGACAACGGACATCAAGTGACTTGTTCTACAGATTTGACGGGTAACTAAATATTGATTTTTTTAAATACATCCAAAAATATTCTGCTATTAATTCTTATATATTTTTTTATTATTAAAAACGATAATTACGGGTTTTCTTTTTTTCTTTTCTCTTTGTTCGTCTTCTTTGTTTGTTGTCATGTAAGATTTTCAATGTTCTAACTAAAGCTCATCAAAATCATCGTAATTTAGCAACAACTAATAGGCAGAGGTGAGTTATGGCTTTGGAGATTGGAGCTAGTGGGTTGAGGTCTTACATGTATAAGTGTGGCGGTATGTTGAAAGATTTGATTAGGAGACGGGGAAAAGTAAGCACAGTAACCATCCATCTGTCCATCCCCTCATAGATGTTAATGTTATTTTAATTCTATAATTTATAATCATCAAGAAAAAATGATGCTAAGAACATGATGTAAAATATTATTTCTTTCTGAAATAGGATATTTCACAGCAATGACGGTGTATCATGGTCGGCCTATAACACCTTCACGAAAGATGAGATACTCGGAGAAACATTTCTTAAGGAGAAATCAACAACTACTCTTACTATTAATCCAGTTATTAAGGTATGCATACCATTTTTATGTTTTGAATTTACATGATAGTACCATTGTACTTGTAATTGAAACTATACGCTTTTTAGAAATATAGGACTAAATGTAGAAATTTACATATCGTAGAATTGGCGCTTTGAATACTAGAAGGCTGGTGTTAATTTCCATTGTAACAATTGCTTTAGCATTCCAAAATTTTAATACATCATTAATCCATAGAAATTAGTATATTAGTATTTTTTTTCACCATTCATGATCCCTTCGAAGACTTGTGTATAAACACTGCAAATGATCAGTTTATGAATCTAATCTATAATAAATGAGCTTGAAATTAAAGAAATTAATGAAGAAAGGATAAGAGAAAACACTTTCAATGGCCGAACATTACAATCGCATGCCACAATCCACCATGGAACTGCACAAGAAAAATAATAAAATGACAAAAGACAAACATAGACAACGATAGGAACTCGGGTTAGCCGGACTTGTTACCGGCACTAGCAATAGCTAGCGGTAAGGTTGAACCGGTTTATGGGTACCCAAACCCCCTTTCTCTATCCCGTTTCCCTATAGTATAATAAAAATACAATTCTAATGCAACATTTATATAACGAAGGTTTTGATTGGTCAAAACTGACCGTCAATTCCACCATCTACACACCTGGGACAAAGTAGGTTACCTGTTTAGTCTGGTTCCTAATATTGTTACAAATTCTCGAGTTAAAAATAGAACAGGAAATTGATTTGTTGCATTAGAATCGCAATAACAGTACATTATTTGAATACCCGAGGGCGTCAATCTTGATTTGACGGTCAAAATAGCCGTTTACAGGCTCCGCTACGCGTCGCCTATAAACTGTATTTTGACCGTCAAATCTACGATTGACGCCCTCGGGTATTCAAATAATGTACTGTTATTGCTTAAATAAAACCTAATACAGGTAGACCACTAACTCCAAGACCACAATCTTGAAAAGGAAAGAATAAGACATGACGTAATTTAGAAAGATGGGTCAAATAGTGATCGCCGCTAAACTGCCGGCTAGCTCAAGGAGCCTAGCCTGCTGGTAAAACACTGTCGCACTATACACCTACTTAAGCTTCGTACGTAGATCTTTTGATATACATTGACGAAGATGGAGGTTTGAAATCTAAGCTATTTGACAATCCTGATGATTTTTACTTCCCAATTTTGAACTTTCCATTTCTGAGCAGCAACATACATACATCTCCAGCCTATAGGGTGTGCATTTCACAGTTGATTCGTTGCTGTCCAGCATTTGGTTTATACAGTGATTTTTTTTAGTAGAACAAAGAAAAAAAAAGAACTCACAAAAGCTGCTACGTCAGGGATTTGTTGAGCCTTTGTTATTTTAACCCCTTCAAAAATTATATGGCCGTCACCATGACATCACTGAAAGACATGACGCGTCTGTATCCTAAATGAAAACTGACATTTCTAGTTAGAAGTCACGGCTTCACTGATTTGACAGTCGGTTTTGACTCAACCCTGGATTGACTCCCTGTGTGACGCGTACCGCTAGCGGAGCAGGACATGCTTACCCATCTGATGTCACTTCCGGTTTTTGTGGAGTTCACACTGCCAGTGCAATAGTTATTTGTGTTGTCTTGTTTATCATACTGTTAAATTTTTAAAGATTTGTCTTCATAAGTGATGTTTATGCTACCGATTTGTCCTTGTTAATGTTTGAATACTATGGATACTTACAAAAGCTTTTCAAATATTTTTCCTTGGTACTGTTTGAGGGTGAGTTAGTGTCAGGTACCATAGATTTTAAATTGGTTTTGTATAAGGGTTAGAAATAACTAAATACCGAAGTTGCTGTTAATTTGGATTCTGCATATGCGTATTTCGACAACTGATGTCTCTTCAGTGCAGATAAAATTAAAATATCGGAAATCCATATACCGAAATACGTGTGCTATGTATGTAAGACTGATAGAGAACAAATTACCAATAAGATCTAAAAAGAAAAGCCAAAATCAACTAAGGACAGAGGCATGCAAGAGGGAGATACTCCTTTAAGTTAGTTTTGAACAAAATTTTATTAAATTTAGATTTTGCAAGTTTCCAGATAAAATCGGTTTCGGGCCAACACCGAAGTACAGCTGGCTACTGGGTTGGTGAATACCCTCGTGGACTGTCAGTCCAACAGCAGATCTAGAGGCATCGGCCCAGTGGTAATAAATAACATTATACCGAAATTGCTGTTAATTTGGATTCTGCATATGCGCATTTCGACAACTTATGTCTCTTCAGTGCACTTAAAATCAAAATATTGGAAATCCATATAAAGATATATGTGTAAAGACTGATAGAGAAGATCTAAATAGAGAAGTCAAAATCAGCTAAGGACAGAGCTATACAAAACGGAGATGATTCTTAGTTTTGATCAAAATTTTATTAAATTTAGATTTTGCAAGTGTCCAGATAAAATCGGTTTTCGGGCCCTCAAAGAAGTACTGGCTACTGGGTTGGTGAATACTCTCGGGGACTGACAGTCCACCAGCAGAGGCATCGGCCCAGTGGTAATAAATAACATTATACCGAAATTGCTGTTAATTTGGATTTTGCATAAGCGCATTTCGACAACTTATGTCTCTTCAGTACAGATAAAATCAAAATATTAGAAATCCATATATCGAAATATGTGTAAAGACTGATAGAGAACAAATTATCAATAAGATCTGAATAGAAAAGCCAAAATCAGCTAAGGACTGAGCTTTGCATGAGGGAGATACTCATTAGTTTTGAACACAATTTTATTAAATTTAGATTTTGCAAGTTTTCAGATAAAATCGGGTTTCGGGCCAGCACCGAAGTACTGGCTACTGGGTTGGTGAATACTTCCGGGATTCTGCATATATAGAAAATGACTTTAACTAATTAGCTACAAAACAGGTCTTTCAGAACAATATATGCCTCAGTGATAGGGTGACGGGTGTCGTTAGCGGTACAGGACATGCTTATACTTCCGGAGCACCTGATGTCACTACCAATTTTCATGGGTGTTCACACTATGAATGCCTTAGTTCTAAATGTCGTCTTTTTATATCCGTGCATTGTTGCTGTATCACGCCCTTGTTTTGTCTTTATTTTTCTGTTACCCGTTTGTGCTATGTCTTTGGACTTTGATTTTTGTAATCATCGCTTCCTTGTTCCCTTGTTCCTTCGGTATTCTACTGTCGTTGTTTATGATCTATCAGAGAAATATCATTGCGACTACACTTTTTTCACGACAGTTGATTATTTAAGAAATTCTCGTATCACTCCTTCTTGTGGACAAGTTTAATCATTTTTCCCTACAGAGCAAAGGTCTGGTAATTGAATGACGTTTGAACTAAATGTTGTATTCGTCTGTTTCTTTTTTGTCCCCCACCGCAACGCGACTTGGACATAGTAATGGTGTGCGCCCGTGTGTCACGTGTTTTGTGGGCGCAGTTCCTCTTACACCACTGGAGTGGACATATTTTGCTGAGATTTTGTGATTGTTTGTCACCAACTGTAGTTGGTCATATCATGTCGCCATTTTGATTTGACAAATTTTACAGGAGTTATGGGACTTTATCGACTTAATGCATGCTACAGCTTAGGGACACTTTGTGGGCGCAACTCCTCGGAAACCACTGAACGGATTATTCTGAAATTTTTTTTGAACATTTGCCACCATATGTACTTGATCATGTTATGCCGCCATTTTGATTCGACAAATTTTACTGGGGTAATTGGACTTGATCGACTTAATGCATACTACAACATAAGAAGACTTTGTGGACACATCTCCTTAAAATCCAGTAAAGGGATTTACTGAAATTTCGCTTGGCTGTTTGCCACTTAATGCAGTTGATCATATCCTGTCGCCATTTTGATTCGCAAAACTTTACATGAGTTATGGGACTTTATCGACTTGATGCATACTACAAGATAGGAAGACTGTGGAATCCAATGAAGGGATTTTGCTGAAATTTTGCTTGGTTGTTTGCCACCTTATGTAGTTGATCATATTATGCCGCCACTTTGATTCGAAAAATTGTACTGAGTTATGGGGCTTTATCGACTTAATGCATACTACAACATAGGAAAACTTTAGGTCCACTTTGTGGACACAACTCCTCAGAAACCACTGAACGGATTTTGTTGAAATTTTGTATGATCGTTTGCCACTTGATCATATTATGCCGCCATTTTGATTCGACAATTTTTTTGGTAGTTATGAGAATTTATTTCCACCATACAATATCCACTTAAGAAACAACTGTGGATAGTGACAGATTTTTTTTTTACACACAGCTATTGTCATTCCTAAAGAACATTGCATTTTATACAATAGTATCTCTAAATTTCCATTTACTTGTAACACATTGCACTCCCACTTTACTGCAGCGGTGGGGGACACATAGCTACGCGTAGCAATCTTGTTTAATCTTAGCATTTTGTCGGTTGTTTACTTTCGTCGCCATGCTCTTATTTTGATAAAAAAATGTTATAAACACAGAAGAGTTTTTCTAGAAGGAAGATAATTTTATACCACTAAATTTCCCGCTGTGTAGACTACACATCATCATTTCTAAAGGGACTTGCCTGAGTGAAAACGACCGTAAAGAGTGTAGAGAACTTTCTGTTGTACAACATTTACTCACGAATAAACACATATTAGAATTTTTTTAAATGTAATGTTGTTACTTGTAAACAGGAATCATGCAACAAAGAGTTGTGATCATCATTTGGTTCTTGATAAATGAAAAAAAAGAAGTCAACATCAAAACTGTATGCACTTACCCGACAAATTATTTTGTGAACCAGTTTAATTGTTTTTATTACTTTTTTATAGACGAGGTATATTGCATTCAATCCGAGATGGTACAACTGGCGACCTTCAATTCGTGTTGAGCTTTTTGGATGTAAACGTGGAGGTGTTCCAGTTGACAGTTCAACAAAAGTCAAATCAGATATTGAGGTACTATATTTCTAGTTTTTGATAAGGTGAAATACTTTTTAGAACACAGCAAATTTATAAATTATGCAGATGTTTTGTTTGAGCGTGTAAGTATATGCAACCCTTTATTTTGCTAGATCATTCACTTCCTTGTTTTTTTTTCGCCTACACATTTGCGATCATGATTGAAATGTTTTACATGTTACCTGTACGTCCGTTCGTTAGATCTGTTCATGTCAGGAGAACTTCTATAAATCTATATAAATCTTTGGTTATTACAGACATGTCAGTAAGAGGTTTCGACACAATAATTTATGGGAGTTATGCCCCTTTTGAAATATGACAAAATATCGGTAACTTCTCTAACAGTTTGTCAATGAAATTTAATCATATGACACCACTTTATAAAATTCATAAAACATTAAATATAAAGGAAATTTTGTATCGAATGCATATATCAAAAGGGAATAATGATGCGGTATTTTCTAATGATCTCCCTTTGATATATTTTCCATTAGAGCCTACTGATGACATTTTGATACTTGCTGAAAATATCAAAATTATGTCTACACTAAATTTATTTTCGAAGTAAAATGACAGAGAGCATATAAAACGGAACAAATTCATAAATTATGTAAATGTTTTAGTGCACGTTTGTATTTTTCTTTCAGACAAACACAGTATGGATACCCAGCCAAAGTCCATATATAATCAACAAAGTTATTGATATAAGACCAAAGGCTAGTTTGACTGTACAAGCAGGAGTGTCTGTGGTGTTTACATCACCTTCAGCAGGAATTAGAGTATACGGTATTCTATATATAATTGTTTAACCCACATAATAAATGAAGTATGAAAAGTGATTATCCCCATTCTTGACAGTTGCTCGGTGAAACAGTTTTTATAGAAGATGAAAAAATTAAGAATTTTATATAAATTTTACTTTAGGCATAGTTTTAGGCATTTGAATACCTTACGTGTAACATTTTGTATAACTTATTTAATAAATCCTAGACGGTAAAAGAATAGGCTACTAAATTCATCATCATCGACACTAAACGGTTCATTTTACAATGCTTATACATCCTTCAGTAGCCAGTACTTCGGTGCTGGCCCGAAAATCGATTTTTTGTTTGGAAACTTGCAATATTTAAATTTAAGAAAATCTTGTTTAAAACTAAGGAGTATCTCCGGTTTGCATACCTCTGTCCTTAGCTGATTTTGGCTTTCATACTTAGATTTTATTGTTTATTTGTTCTCAGTCAGTTTTTACACGTATTTCGGTTTATGGACTTCAAACTGTTTTGATTTATCTGCACTGAAGAGACATAAGTTATCGAAATGCGCATATGCAGAAACAAATTTACAGTAATTTCGGCTTATTGTTATTCTTTTCCAGGATCTTTAACGTCTAGTGGAAATGAAGATGTGAAAACGATTTTTTCCTCAGATTCTCCTGTGACATCGACAAAAGGGCTATGGAAAGGAATCTTTCTTCAGCTGGATGGTATATTATCATGTATTTTTTCAGTGCAGTATAAACATTATCGAAAATTCACAAAGATTAGAAAGTCTTTCCCGTGATAATGTACATTATATGTGTATTTGGATAAAGGTTGATCATTAAGCCCACTCAAAACGCTGCTCCGTCTAAACGAATTGTAGGGATGGACGTATTATTTTGGGGGAAAATGGCTGTAGGTTATTTTGGAAATGTATAAATATATACTAGTAAAAGAAGTTAATTGAATGCAGGTGGATTTTAAAACTACCTTCCGTCAAAACAGACCCTTTTCTTCTCTTTCAAGAAAGCATCAGTCCAAGAGAAGGCAAATACGTACATTGGTTTTAAATTGGACCATTCAAGACAGAAATTTATAAATCATCACCAATGAAACAATTTGACTAGCTGGAACATATTTTTTTTTAAAAAAGACATTTGATTGTCGTTTTATCAATTTCTATCTGTCATTGTCGTTGCTGATAAATGATTAGCACTAGAAGGGTACATAGTTGAACACGGTACATACGATAAAGCAGTCGTTTTTGAACTAGACACACGATAACACAGTCAAAGAGTTGCTTAACATAACTTGAGAAAATTCAAGGGTATTTTGCTGTTCCCTTTCATTAACTATTCTTACCGGTTCAGTTTCAGTCAAAGGCAGCTAGTTGTTTAAAAAAGAAAGACCAAAACATTTCTATGAATTTCTTAACTTGAGAAAATTTAGGGGTATTTTGCTGTTCCCTTTCATTAACTATTCTAACATGTTCAGTTCAGTCAAAGGCAGCTTGTTGTTTTAAAAAGAAAGACTTTAACCTTTAAATCAAAAACACTTCTATGAGACATTTAATTTACCTTCTGAGGCTTCTTTGATTATGTAAAAGCCCTATTTTAATCTTTTTTTTTAGAAAATTTTCTTACAAAACAAGTGGCTCGAGGAATAGAAAAAATTGTATACTGCCGTAAGGACTCTTAAACCTCTAACTGTCATTTTCAAGTTCATGTTCATTATCATTTGACCAACGAAATATATTACTTTTCACTTTCCAAAATATGTTCTTAGCACCGCATGATCGAACAGGAAACCCTAAGGGTACACAATCTCTGAACTAGCACACAATGGTCCAAAAATCGATTTATTTTGAAGTTTGTAATATCTAAATTTAAGAATTTTTTGTTTTAAACCAAGGAACGTCTCTCTCGTGCACAGCTCTCACCTTACCTGAATTCGGCTTTCTAGTTACATCCTACTGGCAATTTGTTTTCTTTCAGCTTTTGCACATACTTCGGTTAATGGATTTCCAAAAGTTTTGATTTGATCTGTAATGAGGAGACATAAGTTGTTGAAATGGTCACATGCAGAAACTGAATTCGCAGTAGCTTTGGTATTTTGTTTTTTATGAGGAACTCATCTTCCTACACTGAATTCCAAGTATGAGCTTACATTCTTTCAAGTGCATATGCGATGCATAATAAGATATTTTGATACAACAGAGAAAAGCGACGGAGAGGAAACAATGATGATAGTTAATTTATACCCCTCTAGCGAAGGGGGGGCATATAGTTTTTGGTCTGTCTGTCTGGATTGCTGGCTGTGTGTCACAAAACATTTGGTATATCTTGTGAATAGTAAGTGATAGGGTTTTCATATTTTGCATGTGTATTCCTTTTGACAATACCCTTTGAATAATACCAAAATGACTATGATCTTGTCAGGTTACTGACTTGTTTGTCCAAATTCATTTAATCATTCGGTATACCTTTTGAATGCTAAGTGATATGGCTTTCCTTTATTGGATGTTCATTTCTTAAAGGAAGCATTTTCAGTTGGCAGCCCAATGACCTTGACCTTGATATCTGAACATTTGCACGAACACTTAACATTTGGTGCATCTTTTAAACGGTAAGTTATAGGGCGTTCATATTTTCCTTTTCTGTGTTCTTTGTAGGAAGAGCTTGTTGTTTGGTATCAAAATATATGACCTCGTGACCTTGACCATTGCATGTGACTATCTAAACAGTTTCACCATAAATATGAAATTATATTTGTTTTATTTAATATATAGAAACAATAAACTAATCTATGGAAAAATGATTATGGATATCTTCAAAATTGTTTGGAAAAAATAATTTGTATTATTCATTTAAACTTAAGAGACATAAATTGTCGAAATGCGCATATGCGGAAACTAAATTTACTGTAACTTTGGTATTTTGTTATTTATAACTTTGTCATTTTGTATACCCCTGAATGGTAAGAGACATTGTTTTGTATTTGGTGACATATTGTGTTATTATTTCTCCATTTTTTTATGACAAGCATTAACATAAATATAAATGACTAGATGGTAACTTAAAGTATTTAATATTTCCTGTTGTATTCAGTACAAAAGAGGTGTATAAATAAATATTCCTGATTCAATCAAACGATCAAACTACTGATAATACTGAACTACTGAAACACAAGGAGTTAATTTGAATACTTCAAAAAAGGGGGACGGTGTAAATTGTTTAACTTTTAATAACGCCCCTGGTTTTTAACTTTTGATCATTTTGGTAACTTTTCTTTAGCATCAAAACACAATCATCACTTGTACCTATTTAAAGTTTCATTCAAACCAGAATTTATATTAGAAAAAAA
>MJUU01000344.1:43966-63097 GCA_002080025.1 Modiolus philippinarum | reverse complement strand
TAGGAGTTATTGCCCTTTTTTCACCGAATTTTTAAAATTTTCGCATATTTTGTCTTTTATTTCCAAAACTATAGAAGATGAAGGTAAAGTGTAAAATGATGAAATGCTTTCCATGCTGTGGCGACTTCAAAACTGGTGTTGAAGATAGTTCGTTGACCGCCATTTTCAAAATGGCCGCCAAAAAAGGCGGGAATATTCAACATTGTCCGATTTCAATGAAATTTGGTTTCCAAATAGATATTGATGTTGCGACTTCAAAATTGATGTTAAAAATTGTTCGTTGACTGCCATTTTCAAAATGGTCGCCAAATTCAAAACTGGTGTCGAAAGTGGTCCTTGGCAAGAACGTTTTTTGACAGAAATGCCCAACAAAGAAATATAGTAAAACATGATCAGACTTTAAGGGCATACGCCATAGTTACCGTCGCTAAGCGTGTTGAAACGCTACAATACACTAACGTCATATTTTGAATTCTCCGCGAAAATGACGTTACAATGGTTAAACGTCACACATCTGCGGATCAAAGAGTCATAGAATTTCAAAGAAACGTGTACTATTTCGGCTTTTTTCCGTCTTTAGAAGGGTTCCAAACCATTTTGTCGGTTCATTAATTTATCTATTTTTTGTATGTGTTAGTTTTTCGTACAAAAATATTTTGTTTCTGTTGTTTTTTTCCAAATAGATTTGCGTATAATATAAAAGTAGATTCAAAAATCTCTCTGAAACTAATTGTGTACCTTCGTAACTAATTTCAAATGATTTCAATGATTTATGTTGCATAGCTCCGTCCTTATCTTATTTTGGCTTTTCTATTTACATTCTTATTGGTAATTTGTTCTCTAACAGCTTTTAGACTTTACGCTTTTAGCTTTTTACATATATTTCGATTTATGGATTTCCAAATGTTTTGATTTGATCTGCACTAAAGAGACATTAATTGTCAAAATGGTCATATACAGAAACTTAATTCACAGCAACCATAACTTAAAAACCGGCTAAGTACTATGATCTGACAATCTCCCTGCTTCATTAACATATCTGCATGTTAAAGCTTATTTTGATGAATTTTAATTTTGGATTTCAGTTTCCTAAATCTATGTCTCGTCACCTCAAAAAAATTTAATAAACATGAAAAAAAAACAAGTTGATTGTGAACAAGGTAAAAATGGCAATTTCACTATAGGGACAATGTTTTGCAAAGTGGAGATACGCCCTTATTTTTTTCCTATCTTATAAATGTTTCGACAGTTACGATACGGCTATTTTCTGCAGAAGAGAAATATTCAGGTAAATTATGCAATTTGATTTGTTACCCTGGCAGGGGATATGAGACCATATCCCCGTGGTAGCAAAATACTTTTTATAGAAAAATTGTAACACTTCTAGCAGAATATAAAAGTTATTCGGGTTTCACAGGGGATACGAGTTCATATTCCCCGTCTGTGCCCCATATCCCTTCGCCTGACGGGTCAGGGGATATAAAACACAGACAGGGAATAGAAATCCGTATTCCGTGTGAAGATTCCCGAATAACATAAAATATCCGAATTATCTCTGTCTCGAATAAGACATAATGTTGTGCCTTTTCCAACAGGCAAGAACTTTATATTTCTCATCGACACCTTTAACGTTCACTTACCCGTGAAATCTGGTTAATGTGTGTTTTCAGGATTTATATTTTGTAGGTAGGTAATTCAGTTCCTCTCTATTTTCCATTGTCCTCTTTTTAGGGGTAATAGTGTAAACAACTGTTTATTGAATTTTGGGGAAAATAAACAAAGACTAAAAAATAAATGAGATTTACCATTTCACCGCTGGATGAAGCCTTTGCAAATAAGATGAGTTTTTAATTTTTGGCTATTTTTTGCCAATTTCCGTATATGTTCTGCACAAAATTTAAAATATTCTCCGGAAAAGGAGGGTTTCAACGAAAAGACCCCCACTAGTCTTGATCCGCCTATGCGTTTATTGAAAATGTCAAATAAAACTATGTACAAAATATACTCGGATCCAAGGTTTTTTTTTCGTTGGCAGACAAAACAAAATAATAGAAACCTTATGTATAAATAGCATGGTTTCTTCTTTACATTTGTTTTGCTTCGTCTAAATGGTCTTTTCAGGGGGGCGGTTCCAGAGTTATGAATCCCGGTATTATGAATAATATTTTTAATTGGGTGGTGCTCGATTATAGCCTCTGAACACTCCGAACACTCTGAACAGTAATCGGGTGGTTCAAAACAGATGTGCAGAACATGTTACGACTGTGCCAATTGACGACTGAGTCACAGAGAAAAAAATGTTAGATGAACTGCTTTATTGTAACGACAAAAACGTTAAAAATTCTTTTATACGAAGTTGATCATACACGAAGTTAAAATTCAGCAATTATTATGGAACGCCAAAACTGTCTTATTATGTTCACTTTCTATTATATGATGTGCGTTTACCATTGTTTGATGTGCATTTACCATTATATGATGTGCAGTCACCATTATATGATGTGCAATCAACATTATATGATGTGCATTTACCATTATATGATGTGCAATCAACATTATATGATGTGCATTCGTAATTATATGATGTGCATTTAACATTATATGATGTGCATTTAACATTATATGATGTGCATTTTATTTTTTATCATGTCCAACCAACATTATATTATGTGCATTTAACGATGTATGATGTCTATTTAACATTATATGATGCGCATTCGACATTGACATTATATTATGTGCAACTTACATTATATCATGTGCACTTAACTTTATATGATGTGCAACCGACATTATATGATGTGCAACGACCATTATACGATGTGCATTTTACATTATATGATGTGGATTCAACATTATATGATGTGCAACCATCATTATGTGATGTGCAACCATCATTATATGATGTGCATTGTACATTATTTTATGTGCTTTCAACATTATATGATGTCGTTTTAACATTATATGATGTGCATTCAACATTATATGATGTCGGTTTTACATTATATGATGTGCGTTCACCATTATATGATGTCGATTCAACATTATATGATGTGGTGTTTTAACACTTCATTATATTCGGTCGTGTTGTCATTATATGATGTGAAAACGTCGTTATGATGATGAGGTTTAAACATGATTGTGATTCTTGACGTCACATGATTGATTAGCACGTGATTACTCTCCTATAGTTTTAACAGGTACTATTTTATCACTGAAATCGGACTAGAAATTAATTCTGCTTTAAAAAAAAACTGCCGTTTTATCATGAATATTAAAATAAAGTACTGGCATTCGTTCGTCTGTCCAGTGAAAACTTTTTTTTTCAAAGCACCATTGGGTACAAAATCTCACAAATACAATCATGAAGAAAAAATCAGCAAAAATTTTGAAAGGGTTATTCAAAAGACTTTTTTTCGCCCCTTTGGAGCTTACACCTGAAATAAAACAGTAGAAAGAATTTCATGATATTTTCTCATAAATCTACTGAAAAAAAGCATTTATCACATTCTTCTTTCTGTTCCCTTCCAGATTTCCTCTAGTTGTTGTTTTTGTTTTTTTTAATTTTCTATTGTTATATCCTAATCCCATATTTATGATATCAATAATTTTGTTTGTCGTCATTTTGTGAACTTTTATCATTTTTATTTTTATTCATGATAAATAACTTGTGTCCTATCCCTTTTGCTTTAAAAACGTGTAAAATAAAAAAAAAACACCTTTAAACCACAAACCGAAAATTTGTTTCGGCAAATTTGACGATGACTACTTGTATAATTAAAATAGTCGCTAATTTGATCATTTTTTGTCTGTTTATTTGTTTACTTTAACTTTTTTTTCTGTGTTTCAAAGTGTACAGCCAGCCCAAAAATATTTTTGCATTTCTTGTAGCGTTTTCGTAAAATATATATTATAGAAATAACAGGGGCCCCTGGCTTTAACCCTTTTGGAACAAAGGACTCCAGGCTCCAACATAAGGTCTCCGGGCTCCAACACAAGGGCTCCGTACGCCAACACTAGGGATCCGGGCTCCAACACCATGGCCTCGTATTCCAATCGCAGGGCTCCGGCCTGCCCTGACTTGGCTCCAGATTCTCAGAGAGCTGTGGAGCCCGTGATAATACCCAGTATATTGTTTTTACAAAACATGCCGAGCTTTACAATTCGCCTTCGCATCAAAGGAGCATATTAACGATACTTTCATGGGTGATTTGATAAGACTATAGCTACTAATTATTTCTCAGGATATTTCGAATATTACCCCAAAATGGGGTAAAATCACGCACAGGCTCGACACCACACAGATTTCTTGGATTTCAAGTATGTGGAGCCCAGAGCTCATTGAGTGAAGCCCGGCGTCCTTGTGTTTGAGCACGGAGCCCGTTGAGTGCAGCCCGTAGCCCAGTGAGTGGAGCCCGATATCCTTATGTTTGAGCCCAGTGTTGGACCCCACGATTCTTGTGTTTAAACCATGGTTTTGGAGCCCTGAGTCCCATATTTTAAAGATTAGAGCCCGAAGTCTAGAGTCTGTGATATAACCCAATTAAAAGCTCGCCGTATTCGCAAAGGGAACTATTGTGTGTCTCAGTGCGGTTTGCGGTCGACTTTGAAGTGAGCGGGGAGCATGCAGATTTAATTTTGTAGGTGAGCGGGGAAACCGGGGTCGTCGAAAATAAAAATGCATGGGAAAACAGGAACTGGTGTCGGGAATGGCTTAAAATTTAGGTCGAGAACCGGGAAAAGGTTCTTT
Source organism: Modiolus philippinarum (assembly GCA_002080025.1). Taxonomy (NCBI): domain Eukaryota; kingdom Metazoa; phylum Mollusca; class Bivalvia; order Mytilida; family Modiolidae; genus Modiolus; species Modiolus philippinarum. The sequence goes on along the minus strand of MJUU01000344.1, from coordinate 58,347 downwards.
TCAATAGTGTTTGAATATATTGACGGGATTTCGAGAACGGGACTCAACAAAGAATGACATTTTAACACTGTCGGCCAAGTCCCAAATCGACGAGATCATTATTATAGTCCAGCAATATATGCGATTGTTGAAAAAAGTCATTATTACTGTAATAGACATTATTAATTTTTATTACAGTAATAATTTCTTTATCGGCATCGCATCTATTGCTTAGACTATTGTAATGATCTCATCGATTCGCACTTGGCCTATAGTGATTTAATATGGAGGACTGATTGCAAAATAAATAAGCAAATAATAATAATAAATAAATAAATTATTCGTAAATAAATAAATAAATACAGAAAAGGGACATAAAGGAACTAAGTAAGAAAGAGAAAATATACTTTACTTCCAGAAAGCTATTTTGACTTTAAAAATTGCTGAATACAAAATATCTTTTCGAAACGTTTGTTAGTCCTTTGAAGGGCTTTTGCTTGCATATGTAAGAGATAAGCTCTTTACTTCACTTCTTCGTTGGTGTCTTGACTTTATTTTGTGTTGTAGTTTTTGTCTTTTTATGAAATTTAGCCCCACTTACGACTGGCTTTGTTGTAGGTTTCTTAGCTGCTGTTTTTTGGAGGTTTCTTTCTTTGCTTTTTGCTCAATGGATTTCTTCTTTCAGTCTTTGTTTGTTGCTGTCTTTTTTTGGGCATAATTGCTTTCTTTGGTTTTAAAGAACTTCTTAGGCTTAACACTCTTATCCTTGGCTAGTTAATCTACTTCTCACATGCCGAGCTTTACACTCCGTTTTAGCATCAAAGGAACATATTATCGATACTTTCATGGGTGTTTTGATAAGACAATATCAAAATCGCGTGAAGGACAATCGCCATAGACAAGAAATCTCTAAATTTAATGATAAATTTTCCAGCTGGCCATCCAGTTTCAATTAACAGTTGAAAGGAAAGTTATAAATCACCGAAATCGAACCTTTTGAATGAGAAAAGCTCGACATGGTGCATATAATCTAAGACAATAACCATATAATTATTTCATAAAGGTTCTCTTCTTCTCTCAATCACTGGAAAGCGCACTTCGGCTATGGGCTGAAATAGCCCCAGTGCGACCCCCCTTCCACTTACGCACCCCAACCGCTTTTTCAAATCTGCTTACATCCCCTCTTCAAAATAAAACATGTTACAATTAACATAACCTGTACACAGTAGTGGAACAGACCCCTTTTTTGACCCACCCGAAGAAATGGGCGAGCTTTTGCCATCACTTTGCGTCTGTCGTCCGTCGGACGGTGTCTGTCCAGTGCCCGTGGTAAACAATTTCTTCACAGATCATCTTGAGAACCACTGTATGGATTCAAACCAAACTTGGCATGAATGGTGCCTATGAAGTGTTGGCCAAGTCTTGTTACTTTGGCGTCGATCAGACATGCAACATGGCCGCCGAGCGGCAACACTTCGTTCAGCATTAGACCCTATGGGGAAACACATACAAAGATCATCTTCTAGAGAACTGCTGTATGGATTTTAATCAAACATGGCATAATAAATATTTGTGAGGTGCTGACAAAGTGTTGTTACTTTGGTGCCGATCCGTCATCCAACATGGCCGCCAGCGGGGATACTTAGTTTAACATTGGACCCTATGGAAAAATGCATGCAAAAATCTTCTGGAGAACTGGTGAATGGATTTAAACCAAACATGGCATGAATGATACTTGTGAGGTGCTGGCCAAGTCTTGTTACTTTTGTGCCGATCCTACATGCGACATGGCCACCGAGCGGCAAAACTTCGTTTGATATAAGACCCTATGGGGAGAAGGGTACAAAGATCACCCTCTATAGAACCGCTGAATGGATTTTAATCAAACATGGCATAAATTATGCTCATGGGGTACTGACCAAATTTTGTTACTTTGGTGCCGATCCATCATCCAAGCTGCCAGCATCGAAACTTAGTTTAACATTGGATCTTTTTGTTTTTGGGAATAAAATTTTACTGTCGCAAACGTCCGTTTTCCGGTTCCCCGTGAAAATCTACGATTTACCCCCTCTGATCATAAAATACAGTATAGTTATCTCTTAACTTTAGCATTGGACCCTAAGGGGAAATGCATACAAGGATCTTCTACCAGTAAACCGCTGAATGGATTTAATCTAAAGATGGCTTAAACGATTCTTGTGAGACGCTGACCAAGTTTGTTAATTTGGTGTCGACCCATCTTCCAACATGGCCACCATGGGCGAAACTTAGTATAACATTGGACAGAATAAGAAATGCATAAGTAGTATATACACACGGACAAATTATATTTTATGGTGGTAGAACACCAGAAGTGACGTCACCGGATGTCAAGTTGCCGGAAGCGGAAGCCATGTGACCGGAACCGCAACCGCAAGTAGTCCCAATTGAAGCCCGGTTCGGCCATTTTGAACGGTAATGACGTCATAGATGAACACCTGATCCAATAGGGGCCCTTTTAGACATTATCAAACCACGCATGAGAAGTGGACGTATTTCTCCTATAAGCTGCCTTTTAAATTATAATAGGAAATGATGTGATGAATCAACGTGTAACACCATAGTGATCTTGTATACCACATTAGTGATCGAAAGTGGGCATGTCCCCATTCGGAGACGGAAAAGCGCGTATTTCCCTAATCAGACCAACTCGGACTAGGTCGTTCGGCAGTTGACATTTTATGGTATTTCTGAAGTTGTCTTCTCTCAGGTCCGCGTTTAGTAAAGGGAGATAAGTTCCCGAATTTTTTGTTCATTTCGTATATGGGTGTCTTCTATTACTTCCGCGTTCATAGCAGCCATTTTGTTTTTCGAAGGGAAAGGGAGATAATTCTTGCTAATATTTATTCCGCGCTTTTTGAGTTGCTAGACAAATTGTAAGTTTCTAGGTGTCCTATATCGTGTCCGCGTCCAAAAGGGGAGATAACTCTTGATTTATTAACCTTTTTTACGATTTTGTGTATATTTTTACGGCTCACACCACTTACAAGTGGCTTACAAGTATGGTTTTGGCTGTGCTCGTGTGCTCATTTCAATATGATGCTGCTGCCTGTGCTCCCTTAGGATGATTGGCGTTTGAGGGAGGGTTAATAGTGGTGGTTAAGCTTTTTCTGATGGATGTAGGGGCGACAGTTGATGAGCATCTTCAGTATTGGGTTTTCTTGATTTATGATGCTACTCACAACTGCTCACATGCCTCACGAGTATGCTCACACGACTAACTCACGACTGTGCTCACGTGCTCATTTCACTATTTGGTGGTGGAGTTGGTGGTGGGATGATTGGCTATTTTTTTTTGGGGGGGGGGTAGTGATGTTTGTGGTGGGTTTCGGGTGGTGTGGGATTTGGTAATCGGGGAAAAGACACTATATCCTTTTGGACATAATGAACGCTAAGAATTATAGATACATTTTCATATTTTATTTCCTTTAAACAAAATCATGGTAACATTCTAATTTTCTGTCTTCACATATTTGTCTATTTTATTTTCTGTCTTCAGTGCTGGTTTTCAGTCACACGTATGTCCACTATATTTATATCTAGGTCTGCAGGTAATTTTATGTACTTTTATTTAAGTTCTGGGTCTGTGTCTTTAAACACTGATATAATTTTCTCCAGGTAGGTCCATTCATATGATGTAAAGGTCACTTCTGATGTCCGTTCTCCATTAGAAAAGAAATACTTTCTCATTCAAATTGTTGCCTGAGGTGCTTTGATAATGACGTAAATATCTTCTCCCAAATGGTATGACCAGTCCACAGGTTCTCTATTTTTCACTCTTTGAATCAAATCGTCTACTGTATATTGGACCCTATGGGTAAACACATTCAAAGATCTTCTTCTCAGAAACTACCAGTCTAATTATAACCAAACTTAGTCACAATGGTCCGTAGATGGTCCCTTCAAAAAAAGGTATCCGGCAGGTCCGTACCTAATCCAAGATGGCCGCCAGCGGGGAACATAGTTTTAACATTGGACCCTATGGAAAAGACATTCAAAGATCTTCTTCTCAGAAACTACCTGTCCAAAAACAACGGCAGTAGAATACCGAAGGAAATAACCAATTCTTCTTCTCAGAAACTACTTGTCCAATTATAAATAAACTTAGTCACAATGGTCCTTAGATGGTCCCTTCCAAAAAGGTATCCAGCAGTTCCGTACCTCATCCAAGATGGCCGCCAGCGGGTAACATAGTTTAAACATTGGACCCTATGGAAAAGACATTCAAAGATCATCTCAGAAACGACTTGTCCAATTATAACCAAACTTAGTCACAATGGTCCTTGGATGGTCCCTTCCAAAAAAGGTATCCAGCAGGTCCGTACCTAATCCAAGATGGCCGCCAGCGGGGAACATAGTTTTAACATTGGACCCTATGGNACCAAACTTAGTCACAATGGTCCTTAGATGGTCCCTTCCAAGAAAGGTATCCAGCAGGTCCGTACCTAATCCAAGATGGCCGCCAGCGGGGAACATAGTTTTAACATTGAAACCTATGGAAAAGACATTCAAAGATCTTCTTCTCAGAAACTACCCGTCCAATTATAACCAAACTTAGTCACAATGGTCCTTAGATTGTCCCTGTCAAAAAAGGTATCCCACAGGTCCGTACCTAATCCAAGATGGCCGCCAGCGGGGAACATAGTTTTAACATTGGACCCTATGGGTAAACATATTCAAAGATCTTCTCCTCAGAAACTACTAGTCCAATTATAACCAAACTTAGTCACAATGGTCTGTAGATGGTCCCTTCAAAAAAAGGTATCCGGCAGGTCCGTACCTAATCCAAGATGGCCGCCAGCGGGGAACATAGTTTTAACATTGGACCCTGTGGGTAAACATATTCAAAGATCTTCTCAGAAACTACCAGTACAATTATAACCAAACTTAGTCACAATGGTCCTTAGATGGTCCCTTCCAAAAAAGGTGTCCAGCAGGTCCGTACCTCATCCAAGATGGCTGCCAGCGGGGAACATAGTTTTATCATTGGACCCTATGGAAAAGACATTCAAAGATCTTCTTCCCAGAAACTAGCAGTCCAATTATAACTAAACTTAGTCACAATGGTCCTTAGATGGTCCCTTCCAAAAAAGGTATCCATCAGGTCCGTACCTAATCCAAGATGGCCGCCAGCGGGGAACATAGTTTTAACATTGGACCCTATGGAAAAGACATTCAAAGATCTTCTTCTCAGAATTTACCTGTCCAATTATAACCAAACTTAGTCACAATGGTCCTTAGATGGTCCCTTCCAAAAAAGGTTTCCAACAGGTCCGTACCTAATCCAAGATGGCTGCCAGCGGGGAACATAGTTTTAACATTGGACCCTATGGAAAAGACATTCAAAGATCTTCTCAGAAACTATCTGCTGTGATAACGTCTAAAAGGGTCCCTATTGGATCAGGTGTTCTTCTATGACGTCATTACCGTTCAAAATGGCCGAACCGGGCTTCAATAACGACTACTTGCGTTGCGCATGTGCAGTATAAACACTTCCTGTTCCGGTCACATAGCTTCCGCTTCCGGCAACTTGACACCCGGTGACGTCACTTCCGGTGATCCACCACCATAAAAGATAATTTGTTCGTGTTTATATACTACTTATGCATTTTTTATATGGCCCAATGTTATACTAAGTTTCGCCCTTGGTGGCCATGTTGGAAAATGGGTCGACACCAAATTAAGGGGATACGATACAGTAAAAACCGTGAACTAATTTTTTCGCAATTTTTTAAAATTAAGTCAATTTTTACATGCTCTTTCCAAATCTGCAAAGAAAAGTATACCTTCATGATTTCGTTTTCGAGATAATTGCCATTCAAAATTGCCCATTTTCCAAAATATTTCGTAAAAATTGGATTTTTACATCAATATATAAAATGTCATAACTTTCAAACCTTTTAAGCTAATTGCTTCCGGTTTTTTGCTACATTTTTGTGAGATATTTCTGAAGAAGGTAAGTATACATTTTAAAACAAAATTTAATCTTTTGTGGTTCGAAATTGACATTTATATAAATATTTATAGAATAAACGTTTATTTCTTGTAGGTAAAATTTCACATGGAAAAAAAATTGTGAACTGATTTTTTCTTCATAATTCGGAGAGTTCTCCGTGAAACATCACTCTTTCAAAATTTGTTTTGAAAAATTGGGGTCCGTGTGCTTATTCAAAAGCTACAGACAGAAAACTGGCTTTTTTTTTATCACTAGAAATGAGCATTCCCGGTTTTGGCGCGAAATGACGTTACATTATATTTCGCTAAGCAAAAACGTCGTTTATAGGAAAAATGTTATGTTTACTTGCGTCTGAAGATATTCACAAAGACCAGTAACAACCTAATAGACCCTCTAGTGACTGCATTGACTAGAAGCAATATAAGTTATCATACCTTGAACCAACTAACATGCTTATTTAGATAGTGTCGAAAATCGTTGAACGGTATGTCGCCAGCCATGATTGATTTACCTACTGCCGCTGTTCAAGTATATAGATAGTTTCACATATCGACCTTTAATAATAAATTCAGAATTCATTGTATATGGTGTTGGTTTAATGAAAGGGGTTGTGTAGGAGGGGTTTTGATCCCGGGAAAAAATGTAGGATTTCCTCAGTCGTACCCAAAAATGCAACTGACCGAATACCGTTCCTGATATGTGTTTTTCCCGAATTTTCGGCGAAATAAATGGCCTTTCCCATTGTCTCGAAAAAGATCATACCAACCCTCATTCAAAGTTAATATATTAATATGTGTGTACATTTAAAATTGTGCACAACACTCACAGATTCCAATAATGTTTTATACCCATTTGTATTTTGCATTTGAAAGAAAAATAATATCTTTCAGACTAATTTATAACAAGCGTGGAACTTGCGAAGCTTTCACATTTTGCATTTAACCCCAAAAAAAAACCTTGAAAATTTGAGTTATAAAAAAGCCATTTTCACGGGACTTTTTAACAAAATTTTTCTCAGCATCCCGTGAAAATTCAAATCGTATTTAAATGCTTTGAAATTGCCTTGAAAATGGCCGTGATCATGCCATACCTGACTTTCTCGCGACGATACCGGCACATCTTTTTACAGGCTTAAAAAAAAGAAAAGTGGCATGATTTTCACGGGGTCTCTTTTACGTCGTAGACAAGCTCGATATTTGTAGCCTATGCACTAAAATTAACACTAGATTTTTTGTAAGAAGATGTACCATCTCAAGTTTTTAGCTTTGTGGCGTTCTTTTTCATTCTGTCATTCGGTTGTCTACTTGTTTTGTCTTTTTCCTGTTGTATCAATGTTTTTTTGTTTTTGTTTTTGTTTTTGTTTTTGTTTTTTTTTTGTCTTTGGTAATTTTACCTTTTCGTCTTATGCTTCAGTTTTGGTATGTAGATGTACTTCGGTAATTTACATTGTGTATGTTACTCATATTCTGCATGTGACATACCGGCATGAAAGGTAAATTTGAATTTTTCGATTAAATAAGCAAGAAAACAAACGATTTGCAGTTTTCAGAAACAAATTAACGGCCTTTTCACGGGAGAAAATTTACATCGGTTATAAAAAATTCCACGGGAAGTTGATTCCATAAAAGCAAAAAAGCCACTGGAAATGTCCCTAGATTTTAACGAACGGTGAAATTTCAAAGGATTTTCATGGAGTTGTATTCCGGTATGATTTTAGGCCATACAAATGTAACTACAGCAAACTTGATAAAATTTAACAGTACGTTTGTTTAATTGTAACAAATTGTTGTTGGGAAAGAATTGAGACTATTGTAAACGATGCCATCAGGAGGTCTTCACTATCTTGTTTCAATTTTAGAAGTATGTCGGATCTTGAGATGCAATGACACTTATTGCGTTATGAGCAATCGTAGATGTACTTGCTTTCATAGACATGTCCTGTATATTCCGGTATTTATGACGTCGCACTCTAATCTGTGACGTCGCGAAAACAACATTGGGGAACCGACGATGTGATTGTCTGCCCTTGGTACTGTATCGTATCCCCTTAACAAACTTGGTCAGCGTCTCACAAGAATCGTTCAAACCATCTTTAGATTAAATCCACTCAGCGGTTTACTAGTAGAAGATCCTTGTATGCATTTCCCTCTAGGGTCCAATGCTAAAGTTAAGAGATAACCATACTGTATTTTATGATCGGAGGGGATAAATCGTAGATTTTCACGGGGAGCCGGAAAACGGACGTTTGCGACAGTAAAATATTAGATTTACCCCTGAAGATCCTAAAATACAGTTTGGTAATCTCTATTCTAAAGCAAAATGGAACAAGAACGTTTTGAATTGATTTTAAAATTACAGGAAGTTTGGTGTGCGTCTGCGCAATTACGTTGCTATTGGTTCCGACAGTAAACGTAGATTTTACCCCCTGAAAATTTTGAAGCCATCCAATCAAAATTAGCGTTACAAACATAAGTGCATTAGAATTTAGATTCACAGCTGGCGGCCACGTTGGATGACGGATCAGCGTCGAAGTAAAAACACTTGGTCAGTAAATTAAAGCATCAGTTATGCCAATTTTGGTTGAAATCTATTTTTCGGTTCTCTAGAAGAAAATCTTTGTATGCATTTCCCATAGGGTACAATGTAAAAATTAAGTTCACAACTGGTGGTAATGATGGGTGACGGATCGACATAAAAGTAACAACACTTAGTCAGCACCTCACATGCATCATTCGTGCCATTTTTTATTGTTTTAATCCATTCAGCATTTCTCTAGAAGAAGATCGTCGAATAGATTTCCGAAAAAGATCCAATGTTAAACTAAGTTTCGCTGACAGCCATGTTGGACGACGGATCGGCACCAAAGTAATAAAATTTGGTCAGTACCTCATAAGCATAATTTATGCCATGTTTGATTAAAATCCATTCAGCGGTTCTATAGAGGGTGATCTTTGTACCCTTCTCCCCATAGGGTTTTATATTAAACGAAGTTTTGCCGCTCGGTGGCCATGTCGCATGTAGGATCGGCACCAAAGTAACAAGACTTGGCCAGCACCTCACAAGTATCATTCATGCCATGTTTGGTTTAAATCCATTCACCAGTTCTCCAGAAGAAGATTTTTGCATGCATTTTTCCATAGGGTCCAATGTTAAACTTAGTATCCCCGCTGACGGCCATGTTGGATGACGGATCGGTACCAAAGTAACAACACTTTGTGAGCACCTCACAAATATTAATTATGCCATGTTTGATTAAAATCCATACAGCAGTTCTCTAGAAGATGATCTTTGTATGTGTTTCCCCATAGCGTCTAATGTTAAATGAAGTGGCGGCGGCCATGTTGCATGTCTGATCGATACCAAAGTAACAAGACTTGTCCAACACTTCATAGGCACCATTCATGCCAAGTTTGGTTTGAATCCATACAGTGGTTCTCAAGATGATCTGTTAAGAAATTGTTTACCACGGGCACTTGACAGACACCGGACGACGGACGAGAGATGCAAAGTGATGACAAAAGCTCGCCAATTTCTTCGGGTGGGTCTGTTCTACTAATGCGTGCAGGTTATGTTAATCGTAACATATTTTATTTTGAAGAGGGGATGTAAGCAGACTTGAAAAAGCGGTTGGGTGCTTAAGTGGAATTTTTAGAGCGATTGTCCTTCACGCGAATTTGATATTGTCTTATCAAAACACCCATGAAAGTATCGATAATATGTTCCTTTGATGCTAAAACGGAGTGTAAAGCTCGGCATGTGAGAAGTAGATTAACTAGCCAAGGATAAGAGTGTTAAGCTTAAGAAGTTCTTTAAAACTAAAGAAAGCAATTATTTCCAAAAAAGACAGCAACAAACAAAGACTGAGAAAAGGCAAAGAAACCAACCTCCAAAAAAGCCAGCAGCTAAGAAACCTCCAACATAGCCGGAAGTGAGGCTAAATTTCATAATAAGACAAAAACTTCAACACAAAAGAAAGTCAAGACACCGAAAAAGAAGTGAATTAAAGAGCTTATCTCTTTCATTGGCAAGCAAAAGCCTTTTAAGGGCTACCAAACATTTCGAAAAGATATTTAGTTGTATCAGCAATTTTAAAAGTCTAAAAAATAGCTTTCTGGAAGTAAAGTATATTTTCTCTTTCTTACTTAGTTCCTTTATGTCCCTTTTCTGTATTTATTTATTTACGAATAATTTATTTATTTATTATTATTTTTTGCTTATTTATTTTGCAATCAGTCCTATATATTAAAACACTTTAGGCCAAATGCAAATCGATGAGATCATTATTATATTCTAAGCAATAGATGCGATGCCGATAAAGAAATTATTACTGTAATAAAATCAATCTAATGTCTATTACAGTAAAAATGATTTTTTTTTCAACAATCCCATATATTGCTGGACTATATGATAATGATCTCGTCGATTCGCACTTGGCCCATAGTGTTAAAATGTCATTCTTTGTTGAGTCCCGTTCTAGAAATCCCGTCAATATATTTTACAAACACTATTGAGAAGAACCCTTTCCCGGTTCTCGACCTAAATTTTAAGCGATTCCTGACACCAGTTCCTGTTTTCCCATGCATTTTTATTTTCGACGACCCCGGCTTCCCCGCTAACCTAAAAAATCAACCGCTCACTTCAAAGCTGACCCGCAAACCGCACCGAGACACACAATAGTTCCCCTAGTGAATACGGCGAGCTTTTAATTCGGTAATATCACAGACTCTGGGCTTCTTTTAAATATGGGACTCCGGGCTCCAAAACTAGGGATCAAACACAAGAACTGCGGGCTTCAACACTAGGTGCTTCGGGCTCCAACACAAGGATATCGGACTCCACTCACTGAGCTACGGGCTGCACTCGCTCGGCTACAGGCTGCACTCAACGGGCTCCGTGCTCCAACACAAGGACACCGGGCTCCACGCAATGGGCTTCGGGCTCCACATATTTGAACTCTAAGTACTCTCTGGGCTGTCGAGCCCGTGTGTGATTTTACCCCCATTTTAGGCTAATATTCGAAATATCGCTCCTGAGAAATAAGAAGTAGCTATTGTCTTATCAAAACACCCATGAAAGTATCGATAATATGCTCTTTTGATGCGAAAGCGAATTGTTAAGCTCGGCATGTTTTGTAAAAACAATATACTGGGTATTATCACGGGCTCCAAAGCTCTCTGNGTGTTGGAGCCCGGATCCCTAGTGTTGGCGCGCGGAGCCCGTGTGTTGAAGCCCGGAGACCTTATGTTGGAGCCTGGAGTCCCTTGTTCCAAAAGGGTTAAAGCCAGGGGCCTCTGTTATTCCTATAATATATATTTTACGAAAACGCTACGAGAAACGCAAAAATATGTTTGGGCTGGGTTGTACACTTTGAAACACAGAAAAAATAAAAAGTTAAAGTAAACAAATAAACAGACAAAAAATGATTAAATGAACGACTATTTTAATTATACACGTAGTTATCTTCAAATTTGCCGAAACAAATTATCGGTTTGTGGTTTAAAGGTGTTTTTTTTATCTTACACTTTTTTTAAAACAAAAGGGATAGGACACAAGTTATTCACTTAAATAAAGTAAAAATGATAAAAGTTCACAAAATGACGACAAACAAAATTATTGATATCATAATTATGGGATCAGGATATAACAATAGAAAAGTTAAAAAAAAAAGAACTAGAGGAAATCTGGAAGGGGACAGAAAGAAGAATGTGATAAAATGCTTTTTTCAGTAGATTTATGAGAAAATATCATGAAATTCTTTATACTGTTTTATTTCAGGTGTAAGCTCTAAAGGGGCGAAAAAAAGTCTTTTGAATAACCCTTTCAAAATTTTTGCTGATTTTTTTTTTCATGATTTTATTTGTGAGGTTTTGTGCCCAATGGTTTTCACTGGACAGACGAACGAATGCCAGTACTTTATTTTAATATACATGATAAAACGGTATTTCACCAGCATATTTATCAGATTTAGTTCCAGAATCTCTTGGCAATATACATTCACATAACAAAAGAAACTCTTCTCTTATTCCTCCCGTAAGGACACGAACAACCATATACAATTATTTTTTGCCGGCAAGTATTCGTTCATGGAATATTCTACCAGATCGTACTAAGTTTTGCACCTCTGTTAGTTCTTTTAAATCTAATTTGAATCCGAATTGTTCTCAAAAACCACCGTATTATTTCATCGGAAGAAGACTCGGTCAAATTTTCCATTCTCGACTTCGAATGCACTTTAGCTTTATTGTGTTTGTATATGTATATAACGAATTATTTAATAAAATATGTTTACAGTAAACGGTAGTTTTTTTTCCAAATCAGAATTAATTTCTCGTCCGATTTCAGTGATAAAATAGTACTGTTAAAACTAGGAGAGTAATCACGTGCTAATCAGTCATGTGACGTCAAGAATCACAATCAGGTTTAAACCTCATCATCATAACGACGTTTGCACATCATATAATGACAACACGACCGAATATAATGAAGTGTTAAAACACCACATCATATAATGTTGAATCGACATCATATAATGATGAATGCACCGATCATATAATATCGAATGCACATCATATAATGTTAAAACGACATTATATAATGATGAATGGACATCATATAATGTTGAAAGCACATAATATACTATAGAATGTACATCATATAATGATTGTTACACATCATATAATGTAAAATGCACAACATATAATGGTCGTTGCACATCATATAATGTGGGTTGCACATCATATAAAGTTAAGTGCACATCATATAATATTGTTTCCACATGATATAATGTGAGATGCACATAATATAATGTCAATGTCTAATGCACATCATATAATGTTAAATAGACATCATATATCGTTAAATGCACATCATATAATGTTGGTTGGACATGATATAAAATTGAATGCACATCATATAATGTTAAATGCACATCATATAATTACGAATGCACATCATATTATGTTGATTGCACATCATATAATGGTGATTGCACATCATATAATGGTAAATGCACATCATATAATGTTGATTGCACATCATATAATGATGACTGCACATCATATAATGGTAAATGCACATCATATAATGGTAAACGCACATCATATCATAGAAAGTGAACATAATAAGACAGTTTTGGCGTTCCATAAATTATTGATGTTTGATTCATCGGAAAGTGATATAGACAAGGTCATAATCAAATACGCCTGCCGATGGAAATTGTATGTACGCCTGTCGGTTTCGCTGGTTGAATTTAATATAAAAATCGATAAAGATCAAAAGAAATCAGTTAAAAAATGCATTTTTATAAGTGATAATGTTTTTTTTTATATTCCATTCTCGCAGAAGAAAGTAAACTGTGTTTCTAGTATGTTTTTCTGACAACTTGAAGGGAGAATCAATTTAACTACGTATAATGTATAAATTCTTTAATTTTACAATGAGGCCGGGGTTGTTATAGAAAAAAATCAAGGTAATGTTGATTTTGACTTCCATATTGAATGTTTCGTTCCTGTTTTATGCTACTCGATTATCATGTTCCATAGAACAGAACATGTCCTGTACAGGATAATCGAGCACGGCCTTGGTTACAGGTACATATACACAAAACAAATGTACGAGGAGAAATCTGACCGATTATTTATCCTTGACGTTTTTAACTTTAGCAGCTGCGTTGAAAGATACGGAATAACGTCATTGATGCTTTCCCGCAAAAATTGACGTAAAATGTGATTTTTGGGAGGTTTATATGCTATATCTCGAAAACACGCACGTTAACCCCTACTTTTTATTTCACATCTGAATTTCTTGATACAAGCCCTACAACAAATATGAAATATGAAATTCAGGGGAAAATCAATGTGGGAACAATGACAAAAGGGTTTTCAAAACATACGAATTTTCAGGTTTTAGAAACTTAAAAATTGAAATAAGCAACAAAAAATAAGATATATATAGACAGAAATGAAATAATTTTGATCTCATGTAATAGTTTAAGTCTGCAAGATTAACTTACAGAAAAAATTACTTGACTATCTATAAAAATAAAAAAAATATACCGATTTGAATTTAGCCCGAAATTTTGCAGTAATTTCAAGTTTTACTCAATTTTACCGAATTTCGACCCTTTATATCTTGAAAATTAGTCCGATAAGGTATATATATTTTTGCATATTTGGAAAGTACGTATCAAAATAGTGCAATACTCAAATTTTCAAAAGTTCTTCAATTGAGATCGAAACTGTGTCGTATGCCCTTAAATACAGTTCAAGATATTGGTGGTGTTCGAGCTACGAAAGTTTGAGAGACTGAAGATCAACTGTATAACTTACAATGTTACCTTGATTGTGGCAACTGAAAGCCAGGTGAGGGATACAGACTCCTGGGAGCCTCTGGATAGTTAATGAGTTGT
>MJUU01000344.1:29351-39889 GCA_002080025.1 Modiolus philippinarum | reverse complement strand
ATATATATATATATATATATATATATATATATACAAGGTTCTGCTCATCTGAAAACGTCCATCGTCCAAAAATATAGAAAAATGGATTTTTAAGTTTTGTTTAGCGGTGCCATATAGATAAATTGAATATCAATAAAATATAATATTTTCTATACCAAACTACCAACTCCAGAAATGATGGGTCGGTGAATGGCGAACGAACGTCTTATTCATTATTTGTTTGTATGTTCTTATGTTAACTGATCTGTTTATATTCCAATCTGTTGGTGTTGAATTATAGGAAAAAATATTTCTAGCAATACATGTTTATATCAAACAACGGCAGTAAAATATCAAATTAATAAAGCATGTGGTTATTACAAACACCAAGGTCCACAGAAATGGCAAAAACAAAAATACAGGAAAATAAAGACACGAGACAGCAACAAAGCACGGAAATAAAACCACATCACTCAGAAGTAAGGCACTGATAGTATTAACTTTCATGAAAACCGGGAGTGACATCAGGTGCTCTAGTACGGTTGTCATGTCCTGCATCGCTACCCCTACCCGTCACACTCCAGGGTTTAGTCAAAACCGGTAATGTCAAATGCGTGAATACGTGAAATCTAGCTGAGAATGTCCGTTTATATTTGAGACATCGAAATGGTGTATCTTTCAATGTTGTTATGTTGACTGCCATAGAATTTCTGGGGGAATGAAAGCAACAAATGCCGAACAAATCCCTAATTTATCAGCTTTTGGAATAGTGTTTTTGCTCTATTAAAATTGACTGTATATATAAACTACATGCCCCAGAGTATATCAAATGTGAAATGTACAATCCTAAAGCTAGAGAGATGGGTATATATAGCCGCAAAGAAAGGGAAAGTACACAAATGGAATGTTAAAATCATCATGTTTGTCATATAGCTTCAAGTTCAAATGTCCATCTTCGTCAATGAATAGGAAAAATCCGAATACGAAGCTGAAATAGGTGTATCAGTTTTTTTTTTAATTTCAAGATCATTGGGATAGATTTGATGTAAATATTCCTTATGTTTTAAATTATTAAGAGAAAGTTAATTATCTATGTAGCGGAAGCTGAAATTAAAAGCGTGGGCTAAATGATTTTGATTTTTTTTTGTGTAAGCTTCTGTAAAAACTCGGTCTCATACCAATAAAGAAAAAGTCATCTAAAAGCAGCCCATTTCAATTGTCTTTTGAAACGCGACCTTTAAATTAAACAAATATTCTTCATCTTGATTACGTCATTCTCAGCGTACTTCTTTTTTAGCTCAGAAGAGTTTATATGACTGATAATACAAACTATAATTTTGTAATGCCGTTGAAGCCTTACAAATATTAACCATCCTACACCTGAATACTTTTATTGCGTGGCTTGTGCAGGATCGACACATAAGGATCACTATTCGTCGTTTTGTGTCCGTTTATCTGTCTCTCTGTATAGCTACGCATCTCTTCCTAAATCACTGGGAAACTTGTGCGAATGCTATAAAATATAGATATAAATATATAAATATATATTATAGATGTGCATCATTTGTCTTTTTTCTTCATTCTTGTTTTTATCCAGATTTACAAGCCATCTTTGGACGTTGTCATTTTAGCTAAATAGAGTCTTAAGCGAATTACTATTCAACAAAATTCGCTGGAATGCTTCTGTACATATATATTTTAGGTACGCACCATGCATTTTGTTTCTCCAAATTTTACTTTTCTGAAGATATGCAACTATTGCCAGACTTTGTCATTTAAGCTTATTGGAATCTTTGGGAATGCCTCCATTAACCACTACCTTTTCAAATCGGGTTTGACCCTTATTTTAACCAAGCTTACAGGAATGCTTCTATATAAACTGCAGATTAGTTCGAGGGATTTGTTTTTCATAATTGTTCATGTTTTCCAGAGTCCATGTTATTACTGGACGTTGTCGTCTTAGGTTATTGAGTGTTGGGTATACCTCCATTATCAACAACTTCTCCTAAATTATTTTACATTTTCCTACAAAACTTTGCTGAATGCTTCAATATACATTTAAGACGTGTATGATGTATTTTGTACTTCTTGATTTACATTTTACCCTTTTTATGTAATTTCTATACTTTTTATTCCTTTACAATCACGGGAAATCTTCAATATATATAGCTCAGGCCGCGCTTGAGTTTTTATGTGCATATTATGTAATCATGAAGGAACATAAGAAATGTTAACCTGATCCCGTATTACTTTTGGTATGTAAAATAAGAAAAAATAAAATAAAATAAAAAAAACAATAGCATAAAAGGGGCAAATTAAAAATATCTTAGAGATTTTTTAGTTGGCTAAAACAATGGCAGAAGAATCATGTAGGTGAAAAAGCAAGAAGATTACATAAATCAACGTTCAGAAATACGGCAAAAAAGAGAACACGACAAACCCTCAAAACACATGAACATCACTTTAAAACTGAAGTACTTAAGTGATACGATTATTTAATTTGAGACTTGAACAAATATGTCCACATATGGAAAGGAGGTACACTCAAATTGTTGTAAACAGCTAAGCATTGTTTAAGTGTTCAAATTAAGGAGCTGAGAGGTATAATACCGAGGGAAAATCACGAGCAGATTACACAAAGCAAAGTATTGAGACGCACCCACAAAACACACCAGTATATGTAACACTCAAAAGTACAACACTTTATCAAGTTTCAAGATTTGAGCAAATATCCATATTTGACAGAGAAGGTACCCTAATATTAATAAAATCAAATTGTTTTAAATAACTTGGCAATATCTAAGAATATCACATTATTTACATTTTTTATGTAACATAATGTATGCCATATGGAAATTTGACGTTTGAAGAAAAATACACGAATTTCAATATTTTTCTGATCGGATTAAACATTAATACACATTCAGGCTTTTGCTAGTGCCGGTACCAAGTCCGGCTGTCCCGAGTTCCTCTTGTTGTTTACGTTTGTCTTTTGTCTTATTTGTATTTTTCCTGTGTAGTTCCTCGTAGATTATTGCATTTGATTTTAGTTTTCAGCCATTGTAAATGTTTCTTGTTGTCCCTTTTATTTCATCTTTTCTATGTTTGACTAAAAAATCCAGAGAAAGTGTCTTAAATATTTCTATATACACACAAGAATAATAAAAAGACTATTTGGCACTTATTTCATGAAATATGAATTGCAAATAACCTTATTGTCAAGAATAACTTTAAAAATAAATGTATTTCCCTTTTTGTAATATATGTCTTAAAGCGTAACAATGTAAATTTTACTCGTATCCTTTTGGAATATTCATGTAGGTTTGGTGTGAGACAGCTTTTTAAGTTTTATTTTTGCACACATGTATTTCGCGACTTTCCAAACACACCCTGAGAAGAAAACTGATGCTTTTGAAGCTTTACTTTTGTCGCTATATATAACTGATCATTACATAAATTAAACTAATGGAAAAGGAAAAGAAAGCTGAAATCGATTATTACTCGTACAGTTACTTCATGACTTGACTTGTCGGGGTGTTGCGTGCTAAGTCTTCTGTCTTATGGTGTTCTCGTTTTTGTCTTGTCTCTTGACCTTGATTTATGCAGTATTTTGCTTTGTTCCTTCGGTATTCTACTGCTGTTGTTTTGATTATGTTTAACGGAAGCCAAATGTGCAGCAGGTCATGTTTACCTTTTTGGAGCATACGATGGCACTCTTTGTTTTTCAGGTGTTAATACCATTAGTGCTTTATTTTTGTGGTGTTTGTTTTATGTTCTCCGTGTTTTGTGCTCGTCAGTTATGTTGTCTCTCTTTGTGTGATCTTTATATAAGGTCTGTAAGTCTCGCTCAATTTTGGAACTTCCGGGCACATAATTTGTATCCGGAAGTTGCATTTGAACAGAAAAGTATGACGTTTCAAGCAAAATATTTTGACGTCATAATCCACAACGTCATATTTTGGCGGGAAACGGTTTCAAATTTAAATTTTATTGTGATTTCTTGGTGTCACATGACGAGACTTACAGACCCTGTTGCCATATATTTTGGATTTATGTTTTTGTTTTGATACTAAGGTATTCATTTGGAAATTTATGTACTAAATCTTTTTGATATTACATCAAAATTGTGTAAGAAAGTTAAATTTTATCAGTGCTTGTTTCCTTTTTATACTTTTCAACAAAATTTGCAATAATACGGAAATATTTTTAAGGAATTTTATTCTCATTGAAATGCATTCAGTCGCATGTTTAAGATTGTTTTTGTCATTTTTCTAGATGTTCACATTGTAAACACGGATTTGTGTGATGCTGACAACATTATACACATCAATACAGTCGGAACTGTAAGTGTAATTAATAGTTCAGTCACCAATACGAACCACTTTGTCCTGGCATTAAACTGCAATGGAACCCTTAGAATAAATGTAAACGAAAGTGAAATTAACATCAAAGAAATCCTAATGAACGTTCAACTGAACAGTACTGAGTATGTCAGTATCAACTTTGAAAGTAGTACCTTTAACAGCGATACAGGAGTAACCTTGAAGGAGACCGTGTCAAATCCTGATCAAACTGTTATAGGATTCAATATGCAGCACTGTACCATTATAATTGGAACTGGAAATGTATTTGATGTAAATTCCTGCTCGAGTAAAGTGCAAGCCGATATTGTTTTATCACATCTGACTCAAGTAAACAGTGATGGTACCTTTTTCAATATCAAAGGAAATGTGATAGATTTATCCCTAGTGAACAATGAAATTTTTGACGGAAGAAAAGGGATATATATTGAGCAATGTATCAATCCAGTCAGTGTGTTATCAGGACAAATTCAAATAAGAGAAAACAAGTTCCTGTTGATAAGTGAGTCAGTGCTGGAATTCCTTGGAAATATGGGTGATATAGACATAGAAAACAATACTTTTGAATCAAATGCAGTATGTATAAACGCCAGACTGAATAAGTTTGAATTCAGATCACTGAGAATCGTTGATAATAATTTCCAAAAGAACAATGCAGATGGTATTATTAATCTTTTTCAGCCACATACCGGAAATACTACTACTGAAATGTTGCAGAATGTTTTTTACAACAACACAGGAACTGTCTTAACATTTTCATCGCCTTATATTAATATTGTGAAAAATTTCTTTGAAAATGAAAATATTGACTACAATATTAAAATTGTCCAAGACATGAAATCGTACAGTGAAACAACTGTAAATGCATCGCTAAATTATTGGGGTATAACAGATGTGAATAGAATTGCAAAACATATATATGATCACGATTATGACGAATCTCTGTTAGATGTAACATTTAGGCCCTATCTTGGTTCAAGAAACTTTTCTGATATTCGTAATGAGGAAACTACATTTCTTAGTTCCTCAGGTGAAATGGGAGGTTTGGTCAATGGAAATATTACACTAACCAAGAGACATAAACCATATTTAGTAGTTTCTAACATTGTAGTAGGAGATAATGACATTCTAAGACTGGAGGCTGGAGTTGTTCTTGTATTTAAAGAAGGTCTTGGGATAGATGTTTATGGTGAGTAATTGACAAAAACTTTTTTTTTGTTGGTTGCATGTGTTTTTTAATAGGAATTAATTAGATCTTAAATGTCATTAAGATTCAACATGTGTTTTTTTTTAATTGGGAATTATTTAGATGAAATATCATTAAGGATTTAACTATTACTGTGAATTTCTTCGTCCATCGTCTGTTAAGTTTTTGTGAAATCTTCTCTTAACATACAATAACATTATGCAAATACATTAAAGTGACAACAAAAGTCCGAATCGATCAAAGGGAGACCCCATCAAGGAAAATCCGTATAACATACGGCAGGATCAGGAAACACAATCTAACACAGAACATTTTTGGCAAGCCGTCATATTCCCGACTTGGAAAGGGCATTTTATAAATAAAATGGTGGGTTAAACCAGGTTTTTTTTATATATTTGATGACACAGATTGAACAAATTTACCGACAATTAAAAACTACAACAAAAGGTATAGATTGCTTTTTTTGGCAAATAACTTGAAAACTTTACAGATTAAAAAAAAAATCAATATGACAAGATCTTCCTTCCCTTCAATTTGAAAAAAAATCCGATAACCACTTCCCTCTTTAGTAACTATTTTAATTCGTATTTTACGTCTTTTATATTAAAAACGATAAGAAATAGGAGTTAAGTAAATAGCTCAAATATCATAATCTGCAATTTCAAGAAAATCTGTTTGTGAGTCTAATAGTAACAAAACAACAATTAATATGATCAAAAAATTATTGCTCGTTTATTTTATTCTTACATGATCTACAGATGATTTCTTGCAGGTTGTTTTAACATATGAACAGATGAGTCCAACATTATCTTTACTTATTAATGGTGGTTTTAACCTTTTGATAAACATAACTGAAATGCTCTGCACAGTTTCAACGATGATCTTGGTTTTATTAATGTATACCTAAAAATATGGGACATCACACTGTAATTGTTTTAGTTTTAAAGTTTGTATTTTGTTCCGTAAATTATGTGAATTTCTCATGTCTTTGTTTCTTTTTTTTTGTTTCTTTTTTTTGTTTCTTTTTTTGTCTGTTTGTTTGTTTTTTGTTTTGTTTTTTTGTTTTTGTTGTTTTGTTTTTGTTTTTTTTTTGCTTTTGCCACGCCCCTGTCATTTGTTTTATATAATTAATGCTTGGTTTGTTCCTTCAATACTCTACTGCCATTGTCTTTATTATTAAACTTATACGCTTTCATTTTAAAACATTATTTATATCATATACTACAATTTTTATATTTTATGTAGGTATTCTAATATCTTCCGGTATACCAGAATCTCCTGTCAAGATGGTACCAGAATTTGATGGAAAGCAATGGCGAGGATTAGATTTCAAATCAAAACTTAGTAAGTTCTGTATTAAAACACTGTTGAAGAATTGTGTTGAACGTACAGGAGATGTTTAGTCACAAAGTTCAGGGTTTGCTACTAGTTCATGGTATTTAATGCTAGTGAATAAAATCTCATTTTATTTTTAGTATAAGGTTTAAAGAATCAAACACTTCTTTTAAATTGTTTGTCTTTGTTAAAATGCTTTAAAACAAATTTTCTTGTGTCATCAAACCTTGTTACAATGAAAGAGGTTCAAGTCATTTCTTCTTACCCGCTGATATATCCATGCATACAAATTTATAGAAAAATAAGTGTTGTTCCCGTTCAAATATTCTATTAACAAGGCTTTTAAACAAAAGACTAGAATGTTCATTTTATTGACAATTCTCTAAGACTCATATTATCTGAACGTATAATTTCCAAAAGCTAGTAAGTATTATAATAATGCTTCTCGACAACTTGTATACTAAACCTTTATTTGGTTATAAGACAAGTAAGTATGAACCGAACCGTCAGTCAAAAGAACGAACAATCCATGGACAACGGCAACATTGGAAACACTAAGAAACAAGAACACCACTAGAGTACAGGACAAGAAAAGAAAAATAAAGACACACATACAGATAAACAACTCCAGTAGTGAAGTCAAATCAGATAGAGGAAAAACAAACTTTAGCGCCGCGATCGTCCCTTGACCCATCTTTCGTATTACAAATTACGTATTGTCATATTCTCTCCTTTCAAGATTGTGGTCATGGAGTAAGTAGTCTACCTGTATTGGGTTTTATTCGTATGTTTACTAAACTATAGGGAAACGGGACAGATAAAGGGAAGGTTTGGGTACCCATAAACCGGTTTAACCCTACCGCTGGCTTTTGCTAGTGCCGGTACCAAGTCCGGCTGTCCCGAGTTCCTATCGTTATGTACGTTTGTCTTTTGTCTTATTTGTGTTTTTCCTGTGTAGTTCCCTAACAGATTATGGCATGTAATTATAATTTTCGGCCATTGTAGGTGTTTCCTGTTGTCTCTTTAATTTCATTTAACTGTACAGGGAAAGATCTGTTGTCATCTGGGAAATAGATATCCCATAGTGATCCATAAGATCGTGATGTCGATCGTAAAACTTCTACAGTTTTGGTAACGTACCCTTGCTTAAATAGTCTATTTGTAAGAAACTGAGCTCTATCAATTCAGACATCAATGTCAGATAAGATACTTTGATTTATATTTATACCCCAGTTTTCGAAAATGCTTCGTATATTGTGTTCGTTGTGTCAGTCCGTCCGTTCATTCGTCCGTCCATCCATGCGTAAATCCGCTCATGGGTTCGTCCCACATCTGTATGCGCGATAACTCCTAATCCACTGAATAGAATTTGACGACAATTTCAGAGATTCTTTACCACATGATGCCATAGTGTACTTTTATTCTAGATTTTCTTTTGTCAAATGTTTAAGGGTTTTAAAATGATTAAGGGGAGCAGTTTATCAAAATATTTGTATCTGCAATTCTTCTTAATTACTGAATTTAATTTTATGGAACTTTCAGAGGTTCTTAATCACATGATGCCATAGTTTACCTTATATTTTAGATATGATCTGACCACTTTTTATGCCCCGCCTACGATAGTAGGGCGGACATATAGTGTTCGGGTGTGTCCGTCCGTCCCAAGCTGTTGAAGTTTTTTTTTCTGTGAAGGATGTATGCTATTATCATGAAACTTTGTATAAATACACATTAGGGTATAATTTAAACAAAACTCATAATAACATTTGATCCCGGTTACCAACTTCATGCTTCACTGATCATTGAAAAAAGGGGGTATTATGAGGTTTACCCTTAGGTTGAAGTTTTTTTCTGTGAAGGATGTATGCTATTATCATGAAACTTTGTATAAATACACATTAGGGTATAATTAAACAAAAATCATAATAAAATGGAGTCCTGGCTACCAACTTCATGCTTCACTGATCATTGAAAAAAGGGGGTAGTATGAGGTTTACCCTTAGGTTGAAGTTTTTTATCTGTGAAGGATGTATGCTATTATCATGAAACTTTGTATAAATACACATTAGGGTATAATTAAACAAAAATCATAATAAAATTTGATCTCGGTTTCCAACTTCATGCTTCACTGATCATGAAAAAAGGGGGATAGTATGAGGTTTACCCTTAGGTTGAAGTTTTTTTCTGTGAAGGATGTATACTATTATGATGAAACTTTGTATAAATAGGGTATTATTAAACAAAAATTATAATACAAATTTATCCTTGCTGCCAACTTCATGCTTCACTGATCTTGGATAAAAGGGGGGTAGTATGAGCTTTACCTTTCGGTTAAAGTTTTTTTTTCTGTGAAGGATGTTTGCTATTATCGTGAAACTTCATATAAATATACATTAGGGTATGAATAAAAAAACATAACAAATATTTACCCATGCCACCAACTTCATGCCTCACTGATCATGAAATATGGCATTACTCGAAATAGGTGTGAGGCGGGGCATTGTGTCCGCTAGACACATATTCTTGTTATGATTAACTATTGAAATCATGAACTTTGCCACTCATTTATGACAAATGGTTTCAGAACGTCAACTGCAACTCCTACTTCAGTCTTCATGGCATGGTGCCAAATCGTTTTAGATTATGACCAACTTTTTGTTTGCCATAGCATGTATCTGATCTGGAGACGGACGTATCAACTATTGAGCTTTGCTCACATTATTTCTAATTACCGCAATGCTAAAGTTTTGCTTATGCTATATTTAAGCACTTCAAATTTCAAATTCCTTTTCATATATTGTAGTTAATAATATGTCATCTCTTCAATATCTTCAAGTCAATGATACAAAAGAAGGCATTAAAGTTACAAGTTCCAACATACACTTGCACAACGTGTCTTCCACATTCTCCGTAGGAAATGGACTAAGCATCGTAGCTGATGGAAATGAAATGGTCAATACAAAAACAATATTTTCAGAAATTCAGGCGTCTAACAATAAGAAAACAGGCATTGTCATTACCTCTGCTGGATTGTCTGTTAAAGAAATTGTAATTGAAATAAGGCAGTGTACTGTATTTCAGAACTTTGAACGTGGCTTAGATGTGAGTGCAAATGCAAGTATAATACTTAAAAATTGTGTTATAAAAGAAAACCATAGGAGTGGGGTTTATATCAATCAGAAGGATGGCGGGAAGGTAGGAATGGAAGTTTGTACAATTTTGCAGAATTGGAACTATGCTATTTATGAATACTTTACAGAAGAGGTAGTTTTGGATACCTGTACTGTAGCAGATCACCATCATCGGTATTATGCAAAATATTCGTTCCAGATTAAACCATATATTGTGCTACGAAGGGAAGATAGGTCCAAACTTAACATTAAGCTTGTAAATAGCATTTTCCATAATAACATTAATAATGGAATAGAAATATACTTTAACTGGAAGAGTCGAGGAAATATAACGATTCAAATAGAAAACAATACATTTTCTGCTGGAAACCGAACTTTGTTTGTATATTTTGACCATTACTGGTATTATGAAAATTTGGCATTTATAACTTTCGTAAATAATTTGATTGAAAACAACACAAATACTTATGGTGCATTGCTAGAATTTGAAACCAACAACGTTGGATCTATTGTCTTAAAAAACAA